>NW_010583651.1:80866-157615 GCF_000705375.1 Tinamus guttatus | reverse complement strand
CGCCGGGGCCGCCGCCGTCCTGCGCTCCCCGTGCGGGGTTTTCTTCTATTTCCCCCCTCCGCATGCGGTGGCGCGCGGGTTAGGGGCGCTCCGAGGTGCGTGTGAGCGCGCGGTCGCCCCGCGCGTGGCCAGTTCCCCGCAGCCCTGCTCCCTGCGCGGCGCCCTCGAGGCCCTTCCCAAGGGTCTCCTTGCGGAAACCCCGCATACGCGGTGCCTCGGAGCGGGTCTCAATGGGACTGCTCCGACAGGGTTTTCGCCTGATGCGCAGCCCAACTTGCCCTCCTTACTGGCCGCTGTTTTTCTCCCACAGCTGGTTGCAGGGATCAGGGTTGGTGAATTAATGGCGAGTTACTGTGTCCCCGCTTCTGCGGGGAGGGGAAAGGGACAGGAGCGAGGCTGAAACTTGTGCGTATTTCAGTGTTTATGTGTTTGCGCCGAGCAGTATGAGGAGTGAGCACTGACATCACCCAAATGTCAAATAGCAAGCACTTGCACGTCTTGAGTTGGGGCTCTGGAGTCCTCTCCTGAGCTCCAAGTGCGTTAGCAAACTGTGCAGCAGTCATCAGCCCTGAATGCCAGTGCAGAGGTATTTTGAGGGGAGAAGCCCTGAGTGTTAACAGACCCGATGAAAAGTGCACGAGACAATTTTCTCCTTTTCGCTGCCACATGCAGCCTCCCTGAGGCGCACGGCACAAGTAAAAGTAGCGGCAAGCTGGTTTTCCAGGGCTCTGGAGTTGCTGTCCTGGAAGCACAGCGGTGTATGGGGCTCCAGCCCTGCTGTGCTGCCTGCAGGGTAGGAAGGAGCTGGCGCTTTCCTGTGGATCAGTGCCCGGTGCAACAAGTAAATAAGCTGGGGGAAGAAAGTAGAACTTGGGTACATCACTGCTTTTTGCTATGGCAACTAGTCCAAGTATCTTTTAGTATATTGAAATATACATGTACATGTGTTTGTGTGTGTCTACACATATACGTACTTATGTACATGAATACCCCTGTACTTCATGTTTTTTTTCCTTCCTTTCCATCCCATCACTCTTCTTTCTTCCCTGTTTCCCCCAGAAGCCCCTGACAGTCTAGCAATCCCCCAGACCAGATGTCTGGCAACACAAGCATAGGAAATGACAGAAAGACTGCATGGAGTTTTCAGATCTCTGCTTTCTTTGGTGTCTCAGTATGTTTCCTTTAATACTATTTCTGTTACTTCTGGGAGTTTCCTCTCTTCTTGATTCAGTATCTGAACTTAATGTACTGCTTACTTTGTAACTCTTCATTTTTTCCCCCTTCCGAAGAATAAGCCTTGCTTTTATTTTTTTTCCCGTTATTAAAACAGTGTTTCCTATTCTGTGTTAACTTGTTTTCTTAGCTGCCTATTGTTTCATATATTGCCATTTTTATTGCTATATTCCATGTCTTTCCAATGTCTTGTGCACTTTTTTTTTTCATTATATCTTTACTGGCAAGCTGTAATTCTAGGTTTTTAGAAATAAACTCTAACTTTTACAAGTATGAACTTTGTACTCGACTGCACACGCAGGCAAGTGGAGGGAACTGCCAGCTCAGGTTCCCTTTCAGGTTGCCTTGTGTTTGCATGCAGGTGGCGCAAACTTTGAAGACTCTTTCTGCTTCCGTGGTTTCTTGAAAGCAGGAGAGTCATGGAAAGTTTGCAGAGCGGTGAGGTGGGCGCCGTGGGGCCATGGCCCCGCTGCCCCCGTGGCAGGACGGTGCTGCGGTTGCGAGCTCTGCGTGGTGCCGCTTCCGCGGGCCCGCTGCGAACGCCTGCCACGTTTCTCCTCACGTGAGGAACTGCATGCAGCTGTTGGAAGGCTGTCCTGCCTGCAGTGAAGTTTGCTCAATACTTCCTGTTACAAACTGCTGTTGGTTGCTTGTGACTCTTGTTTTTTTTTTTTTAATTGTTTATTGGCTGCCCTGATGTTGCCTGTACTGACTGTCTTCCTCAGGCCAAATGTTTGAAGGAAAAAACAGCCCTTTCAAAAAAGTGGTACTTTTTTATGTCCTGCTTGGAGCCTGGGCCTGGATGAGGAGGCTGTGGTTGATGTCCCCCTTCTGTTACTCACAGTCACCAACTAGATAGGCAAGAGGGCCCTTCCTTGGAGCAAGTGATTCCCGAGATATCTGTCCCCTATCTGTAAAAAGGGGCAAGAGAAGGTAATGGAAGCTCTGGCAATGTTTTGGTGTGTGTGAGGGGAACAGTCTCAGCCATTGTCTGGCCACAACTAACAGTGACATCAGGAATAACACGGGGTGACTTGCAAGTGCATAGGTAGTATGCAAAAGGTGACAGTTTGATGTGAACTAAAGCAGTGATTAGCAGAGAACAAATAAATTCAGGACAGACTAAGGAGGCAGGAGATGCACTGTTTCAGCTAGGGAAATCTGACCGAATCTTTTCCAAGTCTAAACCCTCTCTCTTGGGAAGAGGGAGGAGAGAAAAATAGTGATTGAATTATTTAGGCATTAGAAAAGTAACAAAAATTGAACTCTTTCATTTCAGAGAAAAGGACTTGAAAAGGATGAATGAGCTAGCTCAGGTACTAGGAGCAATATAATCACATTAGCACAGCACTCTGCTCAGGCTAATTAATCCTGCTGAGCAGCAAGCTCGTGGCGCTGGTGGAGCACCATACTAATGCAGCCGCGCCGCTCTCGAGCCAGGCGGCGAGCTCGGGCGCTCTGCGCGTTACTGTGTGGCGCTCTTCAGGCGCGGGGTGAAAGCTGCCTTGGAAAACTGCAATCCTGTGCCTAAGTTATATGACGGTGCTCCCTGTTCCTTCCAACACTCCAGTCGCTTCCACATCTTTCAGTCCTTGTGGTCAACTAGGTAGAGGTCCAGGAGGGGAGAGTTTTATTCTCTAATTCTGCTGTCATTCCCAATCATCAGGCCTTTGAGCTGGACAGTGCTGCAGTCATGAGGCAGCAAAACAGACTCTGCAGATGGAAGTTACCTCATGCTGTCTTTGAAGCAAAAGCCCAGTTGAGGCTGCATTAGCAGCTTGAATTCTGGAGCTTCCTACATGCTTGTTTTGTTTGTTTAATTTCACCATTACTTGTTTTCTGTGGTGGCAGCTTAATTGGAAAGCACTGGAGTAAGCAAGAAGACTTAGTAATGTCACAGGGAAGATCAGAAATATCTGAAGGGGGGAAAAACAACAGCAACAAAACCAGAATACTTGTGAGCATGGGAATAAACAATAATCAGGGATCTCATATAGACTTGACCAGCAGCACTTGAGTGTAATGGGAAGTCCCTGATAACAGAGACGTGTGAGGGTGAAAGTGCACTGGGTGGCTTGCCGCTGAGAAAGGGCCCTTGACCCCGTGTACCTTCCTGTACACTGGCACTACTTGCCCTTCTGCTAGTACTGCCGGGCTGGGGGGTCTCACGGGCACTGCGGATGTGAAGAACAAGGCTTCTTGTTTTGGTTTGGTTCCCCAGGTCCGTAAAGGCAGTCAACTCACTGAACCAGCAGAAAGGGAACAGAGTGAGAAGTAGTAGTTAATGGAAGGGTCCCCTCTGTGCTGCTTCTGGCTGTAACTCATGGAGGAAACAGGTGGAAGGAGAAAGAGGAACAAAGCCCTTCCTTTCAGGAGGAAAGGAGGAGGTGGTTTGAAGGGCTCATCTGGCCTACCTTGGCCCTTGGCACCACGTGACCTTTGCAGGGTGAAGGTTCAACCAGCTGCGTTGTCTGTGTGAGCAGGAGGCTGCTGCTCCCAACTTCTTTCCTCAGAACAGAGAGTGGGGAAAAACCCTACAGTGTCAGTAATTACTGGAGCCCTCCTGCCCCTCTCCTGGAATTCACAGTACTTTTATTGGGAGGAAGATTGTGGGGCCCCATAGGAGGGGGAAGTGAGAGACTTTAAAAGGGTCCTGGGCACCTATTAAGGTGTTCCCAGTTTCAAAAGCAAAAAGACACATGCCTTAATGGTATATTTCTTTAAGAATAAGATACAGGTAAAGGAAGTGATGTAATGAGTTAGTGAACAATGATTCCTGGCAATATATTGATGATGTGAGATTTTCTTGTTTGTTTCTTTTGTTTTGTTTTTAGATCTTTCTCGGTGTATTTTCTGACCTTAATGTCAACATCTTATAGCGGTCAAAGGAATTTAAAATGAAGTTAAATGATTCTTGGCTTTGGGGTTTCATTTTGCTTTTCCAACTCTTTATTCACCTATCTATCATCTTCAGTGTTTTCTTATCTGCTACTTGAGTTTGAGGGTTTTACAGAGTCTTCCTTCCTGAAAGGCATTGCTCATGTACTTCTGCTTTTTTTTTTTTTTTAATAATGTTGAGTTAGGTGCTTGGATATAGGGTATCCAACATGGCCCAGTGGCACATAGGTATCTAATACACCTAAGTTATTAGGGTAGTCCTCAGGGGGCTGGTAGACATTCTCCCAGACTTTTATGGTAGATCCATGCTCTTGTGAAGTGGCAGGTGGAGGTGGGTAAGGTATCTTAGAGTGTCAAAAATGTCACAAAATTATAGGTTAAATTGCTTCCTTAGGGATAATGACAGAGAAGGATGCAGAAAACCTTCATCTGAGTAACTGAGACTGATGCAGTGACTCAGTTACGTAGATCTCTTGGCTCTGGCACCGGCTAGACCCTTTGCAGAGCCAATTCAACCTGCCAGCTTGATGGGAAGCCCTTTTCTGACTTTTCTGAGCCTGCCTAAAAGGGCTGATAGGGCACTGTGTGGCTCAAGGGGAGCAGTTGTCCTCACTAGCCCGGTGCATTTGGAAGCAGGAGCAAAGTGGAGGCTGTGGCAGAGTGGGACTAGGGCATCTCCTGCCCCGAGACCCGAACGTGCCGCAGTGCTGGGGTATTTGCTAGGCTGTCAGTGAGGAGCCTTTTCCAAGCCTGTGTCCCACCCACTTCTTGGCATCCACTTTTGTGGGAGCCTCATGTTTCAGATGAGTTGCTTGAGTTGTCTGCCATGTCCTCCCTGTTTTTTGAGGAACTGGCAGCCTCATTCCAATGACTTGATGTTTCTGCCAGGTCTCACTTGAATCTCTGTCATGAGATGGATGAGTATCTCAGTCCGTGACAGTGTGTACAATTGATGGGGATATGAAACTTTGGCACTCGCGTGAGTTCCCGTGGCTGGTTCTTGTCATCAACCTTTACCTGCTTTCTGTGAGCAGATTAAAAGGAGTTATTTCATTTTCTTATATGAGGGAATATGTTCAGCCTTGGTCTACATTCTCAGTGGGTAAATTTACCAAAACTAACTGAATGTCATGTGTAACTGGATCCTCTAGGACTGTGAGGAAAATGAAAAGACTTTAAATGTTCACTGGAAAACATCTGGCTTTCAAAAAAATAAACCCAAGCACGTGATTTATTCTTCAGTTGAAAACCATGTGCGTGTTTTAGGTAGAGGCAAAACCCAAGTTCCAGACGCACAGGACTCTTCTGGTGAAAATTAAATAAGGTGATGAAATGGAGTGAGGTAGAGCTTAAAACGGAACGTCTCCTGACTTTTGGCACAAGTTAGATTCTCCTGGTGATCTTGTATTTAATATTTATGTAGCAGCCTGTGGCAGCCAGTTAGCTTAGAGAAATGGAGTAAATCGTCATGTTGGTGAACACAACTGCTTAAGGCTGTAGTTCTATGCTTCGGGCAAACTGAAGCAGAAAAAATCCACCTGTTTATTCAAATCTACTGTTAAGGCTGAAAAATGTCTCTTGGAGGAGAAGTGCTACTGTGGCAGATAGGCCAGTAACTTTGCTCTGTGTTAATGAAGGCACAGAATTATGAAAGCAAACCATGGACAGGCAGGAGCCAGCACATGACAGGTAATTAACTTAATTATACTACCACGTGTATGGCTGTAGGACACACAGGTTTTCCCTGAAAGCCCTCTCAAATATCCTGCTGTAGGAATCCCTGAATGTGTTCGCTTTCTGGAATTTTCAGTTTGTGGAGCTAGCGTTGATGTAAATTTCTGTGGTTTTCATCTTTAAATAGAATACCTTATCAGGCAATTTTTATTTACGCATTAATACCCATCTTCCTAGCTAACTTATTTGGCAGAACAATGTTCTCATGCTTCAGGAGAGTGGCTTTCGTTTGGTGCTTGGCTGCTATCTGCCAGCGCAGTGCTTCTCTGGCAATAAACTGTATTCTGAAGTGGTATAAGGGTGATGAAATGTTCTGGTACTGTGCATTTCTGGTAACAAACAGTACTATTAACGTACGTTTTAGACATTCCGTTTTGAGGAATTTCGTGGTTTATTTCTAAGTTATTTCTAGAACTGCCATTGTAAGCTTGCAGAAAGTAATTATGTAGGTGGGACTTTGAATTAAGCAACATGGGCAATGGACCAGTTACTCAATATACTGGATCCTTGTGTGCATGTGTGTGTGAATACTTTCTTTATCCAAAAAGTGAGGGTTTTTAAATATCTAGTATAAAGAATGTGTGTGTACTTGTAAGAAGTGTCTCTAGCTTCCTCTTTCTCCACAACTTCTTTTTATAACCAACCTCCAGTCTCTCATGAACACTTAATTGGTGAGTAATAAATCACATGTTTACCTGAAGCAGATTAAAAGAAAGCCTGTTACAGAACTGTGTTACAACAGCTGCCACTGTAGCAGAGCGCTTGGCAGCCTTTCCTGTAGCATTCGGAAGACTTAGCCCTGATGAGAAAGTAGAGTACTTTTCCAGGGGTGGCGGGGGTGGGTCTAGTGACTTGCCCAAGATCATTGGGCATTTCAGAGGCAGGGTTAAGAACAGGCCATGATTACCCGGCCCTGGCTAAGTTTTTCTCTGCTAAGTCAAGGGCTGTTGCTCTGTGCTGTGTGACAACTGCTGCTTCTGCACCCTTATCCACTGCAGATCTCTTGCTCAGGCTCACTGGGGTCAGCCTAAAGCTGGGTTTTTGAGATCAAGACCACACATGGGCAGCTGCGGGCTGAGCTGCTCTTTGCATCACCCTGGTTATTACAGGGATGGACTGAGCTTAATATTCCTCAAGTCAGGGTTGGGGCCACCAATTCGAGCATTTTAAACAATACTAGAAATCATGGGTTTTGGCCCAATGCTGTCTCAAAAGAAGGCAAGGTGGTGGTAAAACTATAGCCTTGCCTTTCTTGCATCTTGAAATGTTCGGTTTGAACTCAGTTGTAGCCAGAGAAATGCCAGGATAAAGTAACATGACAGCCTGCTATAATTCTCCACTGTAAGCTGCTTGGATTTTATAGCTAGTGTTTATGAAGATACAGGTATTGCTCATTCCGATGCCTCTAATTTTAAAAGCTTTTCCAACAGATTGGATGAGCACATAACCTGCTGTTACATTCTTAAAACCGTTAAACACTCATAGCCCGTGTAGGAGCACTGAGATACGCGGTTTCTTATGCAAAGGTAACTACAAGTGTAAAATCTACTTTCATTTGTCCTCCCACTCGCTCTTGGAATCTGTGTATCTTGGCTTTTACATTGTTTAAGGGATAAAGCAAGCAGGTGGAAGTCTGACTTCTAAGAAACTTGGGCCCTTCATTTAAATACAGAACTCTAATAAGGTAAAAAAAAGACATGAAAATTGGAAGAGACGGAGAAGGCAATATTGAGCGAAGGACCCAAAAGATGCTGTACGTGGAATGAGCTAATGATTTGGGAACATCTGGCTATTAAAAGACTTCCTGTGTGCTTTTCAAAAATTCTCTCAGAAGAATTGGCTTTTTTCTCTGATGCTGGATAGAAGCCGAAGTTGGAATTTTTCTGTAAAAAAATTTTGTCCTTTCTTGAAGTTCTCATGTGACAGGATGTATTGTTTGCATTTACATTAGATGCATATGTTTCATCCATAAGATTAGAGAAGGAAGGAACAATATCTGTTTTTTTTTTCCCCAGAAATTTATATCATCTACCTTGCATAGGGATGATCTTATTGCTTGGCAACGTGAGATGGCTTTTTCAATTATTTAAAGTCAGAGTGTGTTTTTAAAACACTCTAATAAAATTGCATTAGAACAGTATGGCTTACTTCTTTAATTAGCATTAAGACTCAGTGTCTTTTAAAGTGTATTTATTTTTAATATATCTGCATATTTTCCTTTTGCTTAGTTCCCTGCATATTAAACATCTTTTGTTCTGGAAACTGTTTTTTTCTAAGGAAATAGGAAGTAGCTTGGGTAAAAGAACACCAGGATTAAAAGAAAAAACAACAAAAAAAACATGCTTTGGAAGAGTAATGCTTAAGGAGATAGCAGTTTTACTATTCACTGATATGCACACCCAGATGCAGACCCAGTCTTTAACTCCCCTGTCAGTTTTCTCGCCGCGTTTGAGTTGTGACATCTGTGGGTGCGCTGAGCGGTGAGAGTGATGCTTTGCCCGTACCGCTGTTGGGAGGGAAATCTGCTGCTCGTTACTGTGGTTATAGTTCTCCACCCATCTGTGACTTTGAGAACTGCACTCTGAGTTTTATCTTGGACCTAAATAGTAATATCTTTAAACTAGAGCTTAATGAAGAAAAATAGATATTAATAACTTAGAGTGACTGATATCCTCCCTCCTGCCATGTGACAGAAAACCTCATTATCACTTAGAGAGCAGGAGAGTTATACCCGTGGTGCGTTTAAGAAGTCATAGCGCTTCAAAGCCGTGCGCTCCTTACTTGGTCTGGTGAGCTTGTCTGAAGAACCACCATGCAGAACCTGTGTGGTGTAATGCCGAGCTGCGAGTTGAGTGGTATTTTTATATCTTATTCTGTAGTGCTCTAGAGCAAGCGTGGCACCAAACCAGAACTGAATCCTCGTGGAAATCTTGCCAAGGGCTAAGGTGACATCACAGATCAAAAAGGACGTTTTGAAAAATAGCCTTTCTGAAGAAAAGCCTTTCAGCATCTTCATGCAGAGTCTTTAAAATGTCACTTTATTTGTGGGTACATAGGGATGTATGCACATATTGGGGTGACTCTGTGTGTGTGTGTGTGTGTGTGTGTACACACAGAGATGTATTCATATCTCTCTATAAAATGTTCTACATTAGAGCCAAATACTTTATGCAGTTGGTAAAGGATGAATTCTCTTGTCTGTCCCCAAGGATGTAGTCTGGTGAATGTAAGACTGGTCCGAATAAGCACCTTGAGTCAAAGGCATTGACTTTACAAATACTCGTCTAAATTGAAAACGTAATTATAAATATATGCTGCAAGCAAAATCCAGAGCATAAAGTTGGGGCAAGGCAATTCTTGGATTTCAGCAGTTATCAGTTTTGCACAGATTATATTGTTATGAATCTTAGCCTTGAAAAAGTAGATGCTCTGCAAAAAAAAAAAAATCAGATTACATTGCAGCACAGTTTTATTATGCAGCCTGATCATCTCAAGACATTGTGGAGGCATGATTGGTCTGCATTTATGTATGCTGGAGTTTTGCTTGCTCTTTCCCACAAGCTTCTGCTTACCACTATTAGCAATAATTTTATTATTGAGAGAGAGAGGGAGGAACTCAGACTTGCGTAATTGTTCTTCCTAGCCTGTATAGAGGGAAAGCAGTCTTTCTCAGTCTGCTTGAAGATCCCATGTATAATATTATGATACATGGATTATGATAGTCAGGATGGTTACTGACCAAAAAAGTAGTTTTGTTGCCTTATTTAGCTCGTGCTTGCTATGAGGATGTTCTGAATTTTAACTTTTTAATCATGAAACACAATGGTTGGTTTTATGAAGTGTATGGGTTCCTGTTTCAAACTCCTCCTTTTTCTGTAGAGACTGAATTTTATTTTTAGCACTTACAGCTGTCTATTGTGACATTGATACAATTCACAAAAAGGAGTTTCCTGGCTCCTTTTGATTGTTTGAACCTTGGAATGAGATTGCCATTTTTCTTCCAGGTGGAGGGCAAATATTACTCAGCATAGTGGTTATTATGGAATGCATCACAAGTATGTAGAGATATATTAATAATGTCATTTAATGTCATCATTTAAGGAAATTATAAAAATTAAAGCTGGAAGGGACCTCTGGGGCATGTGGTCAGTCTCTTGCTCAGAGAAGTACTGACTTCAAAATCAAAACAAGTTGCTCAGAGCCTTGTGCAATCAAGTTTGGAAAATCTCCAAGAACAGAGTTTCTGCAGCCTCTCTGGAAAGACCCATTTCTATCTCTAAAGATCTTAATTATGTTTCCTTTATTATCATCATTACTGTACCTAGCTTGATTTTTTCTTGCTGCAGCTTGTGACCATTGTCTCTTGTTTCACCATGCGCCGCTCAGAAGAGCTTGTCTCCCTTTTTTCAACCATTCAACCATACGCAACCATTAGGTAGCTAAGACAGCGACTAACCTTCCTTCCTCTCCCCTTCTCTAGTTTGAGCAAACCCATCTCCTTCAGTCTTTTTTTTTTCATACTTCATATGTCCACCCTCTCCCCCGGTCCCCCTCACCTCTATGCTGCTGTACCAGGAAGCCAAAAACTGAGTACATACTAACACTCAATTTGAGGCCCCAGGAATGTCAAGGGGAAGGTGTTAATCATGCCCCTTGGTAAGTTGGCACACTTGTTAATGAAGCCTAGCCTTCATCACTGCAAGAATGTCTTGCTGTCTTGGGTCCAACCATTTGTGCAACAGGACCCTAGCTGCAAAGTTACTTTCTGGCCAGTCAGTTCCCAGTGTGATTTGTTGCAATGGGTAATTTCATGCCAGGTATAAGATTTTGCATTTGCTGAGCTTCATGAGGCTCGTCAGCCTGCTCCTTGAGCTTCTTGAGGCCCTACTAGTATGAGCTCTGCTCCCCAGCTTCTCAACTGCTGTCCTGGTTTGGCATTAGCTGTAAACTAGATGTGTTGTCTTCTCTTGTCCAGATCGGCCTGAGAGGAATGTCACTCGTACTGGCTGCTAGTTCACCGTGGCAAATTTACCGCTGCTTTTTGAGCTTGGCAGTTCAGCTAGTTTTTCACTGACCCCTCTGCTCACCCATCTAGTCCATGCCTCTCTGGTTTGGCTGCAGTAGTGCTAAGGGGGCTATGTCAAAGAATGTGCCACGGTCAAGGTAAACAGTGTCTGCTGCTCTTTCCTCATCCATAGAGACAGTTGCTTCATCATAAAAAGTAACTGGGTTGGCTGAGCACAATTTGCCTTTGGGAATCATGCTTGCTGTTTGCAGAGATGTTTTTGTCCTTCACGTGTCTGGAAAGAGCTTCAAGGAGGATTTGCTCCATATTCTTTCCAGGGGATGGATAAGGCTGACCAGCCTCTAGTTCCTTCTTGTTCTAGGAGGCTAGCACCTCTCTCAGCAAGCTCTGCTGCTCGCCTCAAGAGCATGCCTTGTTGGTAGGCCAAAAAAAAAGAGATTGAGCTCTTGACCCTTTCCATGTATTTTGTCACTAGTGAGCTGGCCCAGCTTGTTCAGTAGCAGGTCCCTGATTCCTTAGGTCTTCCTTCTGCTGCTAAGGTACGTGTAGAGGCCCTTCCTCTCCTACAGTGGTTTCTAGCTGAGCATCTCTTTGCCTGGGCAGTGCTTCTGCCCCTGCCCCCTCCACTGCACCCTTCCCATGGTGGTTTGGGCCCAGGAAGGTGCTCCCCGTCCAGCCAAGCTGCCCTCTTGCCACGGACCTGCTTCTTTACCATGTGTTGGAATGGACCCTGCTTGTCCCTGGAGGCCGACCAGCTCTTCTGAACACCTTTGCACTACAAGGCCGTCTCCCATAGGGTCCCATGCGCATGTCCCAGGACCAGCTGGGACTGCTCGCTGAAGTGAAGGGTCTGTTGCCTGCCTTTCTCACTTCCTCCAGGATCCTAAATGCTCCTGTCTAGCATTTAAATGGGCAGATTTACTATGGCTTGTGGTTTAGACAATGCTCATTCATAAACTAACTGTTCCAAAGTAAACTTTTATTATGGGAATTGGGGCAGGGGAGGAAAAGTGGCTTGTGGCTTTTTTTTTCTCCTTTATATCTGTGCTCCATTTCTCAGTTTCAGCGGCGAGCATGATAGGTAGTTAGATGTTAGCTTTGATATTTGGAATTTCTTTTAAAAGTAAAATAAAGTTTATTGGACAAACAGGTATAGTTAATATATAGAGAGAGACTGCTTACTTTATCTGTGAGCATTTAAAATTAGCAAATAATTATGATTAGCTTACAAGCTATGAAAGAATTTTCATAAATGAATACCTGCCATGAAACTTATTGTCTGGTTTATTTATGACTTACTGTAATTATTTTTGCAGTGAGATTGTACTGTTGCACTACACTATTAAGTCTTGTAGTCCAGCTACTCAAGATTAGATTTTCTGTCACTTTTAACATCGCATGGCATAGTGGAGATTGGCTTTTCTAGAAGCTTCGTTTTGAAAATGAAATCTTTCTTTATAGTGTCTTGTGTTCACTGTCCAAAAACACTGCTCACTTCCAAAAATATAGGCTTTCAGCATTATAGTAATATATGAGCAACTCTTCAATTTGGCATAAGTATTTTGATTTTGTGATGAGTGAAACAAAGTTCTTTCCTGCTGTGGCAGTAACTATATAATCTTCCTTTTGTACCAGTTTCTGATCCTCTGTTATGGAAACAGAGGTCATCCATAATTTTTGTTTGACATTTAAAAGCAAAACCATGACGAAGTAGCCACAAAGCCTGTGTGAGTTACTACCTGTAGAAACCAAGTAAGTTTGAGGAAAGGGCCCCTGAGTTTTAGAAAGAAGTCAGGCTTGCTTTTACTTTTGGGTAGAAATATTTTCCAAGACTGTCTAGGATGGACTGTGTGGAGGTTTCCTTTCATCCAGCAAACAAGTTATTCTAGGTTTGTTTAGCATTTGAAAGCTTGACCAGTGGCTCTGCCCACACTATTGCATTCTTGATCTGTGACTTTGAATCCATCATTCTGCTTTCCTATGCAAGGCAGGTCCTGTAGCTTAAAACCTACTGGAGACTCTGGTTCTCTTTTGTTCTCCCAGAGCAACTTTAGGAGAACGTTCTGGTCTGGGTCTGCTGGGCATTGAAAGAAAAACTTTTTATTGCTATGGGCTTTCTTGTGTTTTTGTTTGTTTGTTTGTTTGTTTTGCTAAAATCTTTCTCATGAGAGCCTAGAAAGACCCAACTACTAGTAAGTTGTCTTGGACACATAATAGTACACTAAGGTGTTTAATATGTTTGTTTTAGAGTGATGTAATAGTCTGCTGAAGGGCTAATTGCCTATTGCCTTGTTCTGTAATGGTGCTTGGGGCAGGGCTGTGTTTTGTGTGTGTGTATGTGTAAGGGTGGGTCTTACACACTGTTTTTGTGGTACCCATTTTACTTGTAACTTGCTCTGAGGAGCCTTTTCCACTTCATATTCCACTGAATTGCCTCTGGGAAAGGCATATTTTCTTTTCTGGGGAAGGAAGAAGACCAGCTGCTGATGCCAGGACAACCCTGTGGGTCTATGTGACAAATGCAGTGCAAACAAATGGGGCTGTCATCCTCTCTCTTAATGTCAAACACATCTAGAGTCTGTTTTGCAAACCACACTTCACCCCTGCAAAACCAGAAGTGTTTCCCTTTGTTGCTGGTACTGCTGCATCTTTTTCAACAATGGTTTTTGTACTGAATAACTTTCTGTTGCTATTAATCCTGTTGTGCAGAGAACTTCTGCAGACTGTAAAATGAGAACAGAGAGTGTGCTGTAATCAGGAAGAAAATAATTTATTCGTAATTTCTCTTGGGTATTTCTGCTCTACTTTAATATTCAGTTTCAAATATGCTGCTTATAGGAAGCATCCTGGGTGGCATTTTAAGTGCCAAATCAAAACAACTCATAATTTGTTATATGTTATTTTTCTACAGAAACAAATCCCCCTCACAAATTTTAGCTTCTATCTTTTCCTTAAAAGCAAATAATTAAGAACTTATCTAAGGTCCCCCAAGATGTTGTATAGGAGGAGAAAGAGAAGAGCTCTGTGTGTTTTCTGATGCATTAAGGAGTAAGAGAAGTAGTTTAAGAAATACTAGTCTTTCATCTGAAAACTATTAAGTAGTTATTAGTGGTAGTGGCAGATGCACCATGTTTTGCCCAAGAAATAAATGTGTAGGGGACTATTGGAGAAAAGTGAAGGAACCTGAGAATAATTTATTCTCAGAATTTTAAAAGAAATGTTAGTTATACTATACCACAAAAATTACATATGTTCTTATACACACCTGTGTGCACCCATGTGCACACACACACATGCATTTAGATTCATGTTGATCAGATTGGCCAAAGAAAAAGCTGGTACCTGAAGAGGTAGAATTACTGTGCAAGCAATATTACCAGTCTGTAATCTCTAACATGCTTTTAAACACGATGAAGATCATCCTGCTGGCATTGTAGCAACTTTCTACCAGTGTTCACTCTTACTGTAGTCATCATGAACATTTCATAGCTGTTATGGCTCGTACATGCAGCTGAAACCTGAGAAGAGCCCTTGTTTTAGGTGGTGAGTTGAGGAAGTGTTTGGCAGCTGAAATGAAAAGTGGCAGTTCTAGAAACTTACTGTGTGAGGGCGGGTGTGGACTAATGTCTTCATGGTGTAAAGACTCACTTAATATTTTATTCCCACTTCTTACTGTTTACCTTTTGGACCACTGGGGAGAAGTAACATTTCTGATCTTTAGAAATGGTTTTGCTAATTAAATATAGTCCTCTTTGAACAAGAAGAATACTTGGTTGCAAGCTGTGTTATGTTTGAAATACATATTTTATTTTATATTTTTTAGCTTTCTGAAAATCCTAGTCAGCAGCTCTCCATGGGCTCCCTACATAAGGAGTTTGATAACAGTTAATCTGTATAGTTAATCCTTTTCCCTTTGGGACATCGCTGAGTTTCATTCATGCCCCCCAACTTTTGTGCTTTGGTTAGTGTTGAGAAGCTGTGATCTCAGCAACTACTTCTGGGTGAGTTGAAATAATACTTGCTTTCCCTGACAGAAAATATGCATCATCAGGGAGAAATCATTTTCCTAGACTTTTAAGATTACTCACTCAACCACTTTCCCCAAATCAGTATAAGTCCACATTCCTTTTTGCTGTCCTAGACTTTGGCAGTGCGCTTGAAAATCTAACTAATCATGGCTTTGCCAGATCCAGGCTGGAGGCAAATTCTGGCAGATGCCTCTATAAATTCCCTTTCCCTGAAACTCAGCTACATCATGTTGATCATAGGGAAGGAAGAGCACTTGGGTGCCAAGCCTTTTGGACTGCATGGGCCAAAACCAACTTGAAATAAATGCAGACTATGGAATACTTGCACTTTTTTCTTGAACCTTTTGCCATTTGATTAACACACAGTCTTCTGTTTGCTTTATAAGTTGGGGAAAAGCCAAGCTAACTGAAATTATAGTGCACTTCAAGCGATCTGTAAAAATGTACCCTATATGAACAAGGTGATGAAAGTACTTTGCTTTCAAGAAGATACTAGTGTGCATGTACTGGATAACCAGCAGACATCCCCAGCTGGGGCAAGGGATTAAGCTCTCTGACTGTCTTCCTTTAGAGGAGAAACATGACTGATGGTTCATGAAATAGGCTTGCGTAGTTTCTTGAAGCATTCCAGTATCCTTTCTTCAGTACTTCAATATTAAGAAACAGTGAAAAAAAATCAGAGAGGTTAAATGAATTGGTGCTTTTTTTTTTTTTAATTCTGCCCCCCACCTTTTTTTTTAATTCTTCTTCTTAACAGTCATATCTGACAGTTTCAAATAAACTAAATAATTCTCTTCAGGGACTGCTATTTTCTTTCAGAAAAAGAAAGTAGTAAACGATTTCTGTTTAAGTCAGTGGGAAAAAAAAACACACTGAACTGCAGATATTAAACTGTTTTTTCAGTGTATATTTTTTGGATAGCTATTTTTTGACCTTGAGTTTATTTAATGCTATCGGGAAACTTCAAATTCAGATGTATGTCTGATGTATTGTCTCCCTTGCAAACCATTCTTTCTTCATTCTGCTTGACAGCCCCTTGACTTTACCTTGCAGACTGATAACAGCACTAGTTTGTACCAGCAGGGATTATTGACTTTTAGAAGTAAGCATGTACATTTGATGTTGGCTTTGAAACTTGCTCAAAAATATATATACATAATACTTTCTCAGTTTCTTGCTGTGGATTCAGGTTATATTCTGTTAGAAGGTAGCAGTGTCATCATGTGCAGGGTAGGCTTGGAATCAGCTAGACAAATTGAAGGCTTAAGCTAGTGCACATTTTCATTGCACTGATCTATTTATGGGACCAGCAAGCAGACCTGTTAGCTGGCTTTCAGTCGTTAGCTGCAGAGTTGTTAGTTATCTATTTCAAAGCAAGTAGTAGATGAGCCTGGTGCCTAGGAGCTCTGATCAAACCTTCTGTGCTAGTTTCTGTAAAAGGACAAGATTTGAAAGGATTTCTCCCCCCAGAAATGGCAAAGAAAAAATATAGACTACTAATGGTTGCAAATAGAATACAAAGAGGTGAGTCACTCTTGGCCTGTGGAGTAAGGCAGTCGTGGAGGTTGGTTGGTTTGTTTCCTGACTCCTAGATGGGACACGAATGAAGAAAGTGACCTGCTGAGTTGGCTATTTAAGAGGATATCTTATCTAGGGCACATGAATGCAGACTCTCAGTTAACTATGTTAGATAAAAGTTTGTAAAGAGGCTTAACCTGGCCAGCTTGTAACTGCAGGTAAATCTTTTTTGGGGACTATTCATTAATGCTAAGAACTATATCCATGGCAGCAAAGTCAAAGGTAGTACACTAGTGTTGGGCATGGTTTTGAAACCCACGTCATGGAGTTGTAGAGCAGAGAGTTGTTTAACAAAACGCATCTTCCTGTCTTGTGTTACACTGCATATTCAGTCACCTGGAATAAGAATTTCTACCTTTGGAGATAGCCCTAGATTTATTTAGCAAAGGAGGTGCTAATTTTTAAGTGCCACTTCAGACAATTTTTTTTTTTTTTAAGGGCCAATTAATTTTATCAAATCTATTTCTCTTGTCCACACAGCACACTGTGTTTTGACTACTGTTGACTACTGTTTTAGAAGTGGTTTGTCAGAGCAACCACTTCCCTCTTAGGTTTAGCACCCTGATTATAAACATATGAGATGATAGATACACTTTGATTGTGACATGTATTTTCTTGAACTGTGGATTGAGGACTACACACACGCTTACTGCTTCATGCAACAGTTTTATCAGATAAGTATATGGAAAAGGTAAAAGCAGAAGTCAGTAGACAGTTTAAGTCTCCAATTCTGTTTGTCCATAGTACTTTTAGATGTTGCTTCATTTTTAAGAAAGGTGCTTTATTTTACTTCTGGTGTATCTGGTATATCTGTAGGTATATCCATGAAATGGTACATTGCTTAAAATTAAGAGCAATTAAGTATTTAAATAGTAAAGTTAAATCTGCTAGAACATAGAAACTCAGTTTGCCTGAGTGTGCCTCTACATGCAAAGTTAGATGCTGGTAGTCCTAATAAGTTGCCATATACTTACGGAGTTATGTTTTGCTGTAGCAGAAGACAATTAGGATATATTATGTTCTGCTCAAAGAAGTAATGCCCAAGACATTCCTAACATGTCCTGGGGGGAAAATGCCAGTGCTGTCATCATAGACTCAGGTCATGATGCGCAGATGAACTCTGCATATGTGGCCAGTCATCATCTGTGCATGGGGAAGATATAATATAATTTCAGCATTTAAGAAAGCAGATAGTGGCGATGTTTTTATGAATGTGTCAGAAATTTGTTATTTTCAAGGGTCCATTACAAGTCAGAAGGCCCAGATAGTTTTGGAATTAGAAAACAAAGTAGCTTTGCCCTGGAAGGAGTCCTACACATAGCAGTGGGGAAGTATTTGGAAGCAATGTCTGATTCAAATCAATAAATTCGAGAGAGAAGATTGAAATACATCACATTTCCACTATGAAAACATAGTAAATAGTCTAATAATAACTACTTCTTCCTGTTTTTTTTTGTTTTGTTTTGTTTTTTAATACAAGAAGTTATCAAAAAATATAGGAATTAAACATTACAGTTTTCTGAAAACTCTGAAGTCTCTAAATAGCTTGTGTGTTCAGGCTGCTTCTCTGTGTGCTCAGCAAGGAAGCTCTGGGGAAACCTTATCTTAGAAGGGATAAAGCCTCTGCTGTCCTAAACTGTCCTCCCTGGGGTGTGTTACTTTAGTGTGCTAAACGTGATATATGTGAATCCCTGAAAGCTAGAAGCTCTAGACTTAGGTAGTTTCATTCTCCAAGATGAATATGTGAATATGAATATTACGGCAACAGATAGATCACAGATGGGTAGTCAGTGTGTTAGTGTAACAGAAAGGGTGCTAGTCATGAACAATGTGTAAAAAACAGAAGCTATAAGAGCATGTAGTTATTTGATGTAATTTGCTATATGATGCAATTGGCTTTTATCAATAGATGAAGCATTACAGAAAAGGTCAGAACCATTTCCCTGTTTTAGTCTACAAGAACTAAGGCAGATTTAAAGCACTTGAGCTGCTTATAAGGCACAAATAATAGATGATTAGGAAGAATCTAACTTGAACATCTCTGAAAGTCAATCTGCTCTTCAGTACAAATATGACAGCCAGAGACACAATAAAAGCACACTTTGTTTCAGAGTTCTCAAAATAAGTAGAATTCAGCATCTCCCAAATAAGTAATCAATCAGAAATCAATTTTTGTGGTTGATTCAGAAGTGCTTAAGCGTAAGCTGAGAGATGTTTTTCTTTGCCCACTACAGGGCATGTCAAGTAAAACCACTAGGTGACAAAATCAAAACAAACTGTTCTTTATGCAATATGTTGTTGAGCTGTGAAGCCTTTGCTGCAGGATGTGGTGAATGCTAACCATTTGCATGAGTTCAGGAAACAGTGGGGTAAGAAACAGTGGAGGAAAGCACTGCTGGGGCTTTTAATTGCACAGATGCTGCATCTGGCTCAGGAAGATCCCCGACTTTCTAGCTCTGAAGAGCTGGTATATTCACAGGAAATATTTCTGCTTGCTTGTCCTGTCCTTAAACTTTGTTAGGGATGAGGCAGGGGAGCAGATGAGCCTCCTGTGCTCATTTAGCTCATTCTTGTGGAAGGGATATTCCGAGAACTGGAATAATTGTTGCCTGGCCTGTGCTCAGAGAAATCTATTTTTGAGAAATGAACGGCAACAGCAACAAAGACCCTAAAGATAGATGCTGAAATTATTTCAGAATGGCATGGGTACCATTCCTAACAATCTTAAAGTGCATTATTATTAGCCAAATGCTCAGTAAATGGGCTGTAAACATAGGAAAAGCTCCTTCCCACCCCGTTCTGGCGCTGTTCTCTTGTTAGTGGTGCCCCAAGGCAGGGTGGCCCATCTGTGTGTCCCCCTTCCCTTATCTGTAGCATGCCGTCCTTGCTTGCGTTGTTATCTTGTTGGAGGCACCGCCGTCAGGGTGGGCCGCTCGCACATGTATCGCTACCTGGAGTCTGTTAGCCTACAGTACCGAGGCCAGGCCTCAGAAGAGATTCCAGAATAATCTATGTTGCGTTCCCAGGATTTCACTGCCTCATGACTTCATAGTCGTAACTTAATATTGCTCTGGATTAAGTCATGACTTAATATTGCTATGGATTTCCTAAATCTTTCTATTGGAATAGTTACTGCTGTTTGTGTTTGGATTAGGGCCCTTGGTGTCAGGAGAAGTGGAGGTTTGCTAGGATTGAGCTCAGAGCTGGATAAAAACCATTCTGGGAGAAAACCTGGAGGTCTAGGGAGGAAACGTGAGACAAAAGAACAACTTAAATTTTTTTGGAAGTGTGTCACCCGAAATAGTTTTCAGAATTTACACAGTTTGCTCACAGGAAGCCAGTAAACCAGAAATGAGAATTGACAGGGACCTGTCAAGCTGGCTGTGAGGAGAGCTCGGCTCCCTGCCCGCTCGGTCCGTCACCCACCAGCCTGCCTGGGAGCCACGTGTCAAATCCCGCTCACTGGCCATGGGAGTAGTAAGGGAGGTGGACGCAGGGTTGTGTTTGCTTTTAACCATGGACCTTTTTTAAAAAAACAAAAGCATACTAACAAGAACAAACAAAAGCCAGAAAAGTCTTCGCCAGCTCTAGTTTACTAGACACCTTGTAGCTCAGAGTGATTTGATGTACATACTATTTGGGGAAAATATTATGAGATTTGGGGATGTTTGGTTTTCATATTTGACGTAATTTTGCATGTTTTTCTTCAGGAACAGCAGCAGCAGCAAACTCCACAGATTATTTTCGACAGTTGAGGCTGAACTATCCAAATCATGGTTTATAATGACAGCCTTTTAATTCTGTATAGGGTTTATAAATACAATAGGTATTTTGATGGGCCTCATTTAAGGAGACCTGAAATAAAACGTGGAATTAAAGGAAAGCAGAAGTAGTCACTGGAGAACCAGTCCAGTCAACATCCTTTCTTCCTCCTCTATTTCAAAGCTTGTGGTATTTTAACTCTGTGATTCTCACCCTTACTGCCTTGGGTGTTGACAGGGGTTTGAGACTGCACTGTTTGATTTGGCTGTGTTTGTGCGAAACACCCCATCTTCTGTATCTTTTAGATGTACTACTTGTATTAACGTAAGGTACCATAAACACAGAAACTAGTCAGGTTAGATGGCAATGCAAAGCTGACATATTTTCCCATTAAAAGGAATAAATACAAATCTAAAATTATCTTTAAATTATATGCCTCAAAAAAAAAACCCCACTATATGTACACAATTCTCACTGAAAAATTGTCATTTCCAAGCTGTCATGTTTAACTCTAGCATGAATGAAGGAAATCACTATAGACACCAGTAGGCACATTTCACGTGTTGGGCATGAGAGGAAATGTCTTACTCCTTTTCTGCAGTGGAGCCTAATTTTAAAAATTGGTCACTGTTCTGTAAAGTGTATATGGAATTAAGCAAAAAAAAACTTAGGATCTGAGTGTCATGTATTTTAGGAAACTTGCAAATACTGGTCATGTCAAGATCCACAGACCAGATGATTATATAAATGCTTCAAGAGGAAAAATAAATTGCATGTAAAGAATGATAATGTTTAAAATACAAACTTTAAATACTATGATATAACTATTTAAGGGAAATAACCTTTCAGCATATTTTTGTTTTGGTGATAGTATTTTGGTGTTCATAGAGTGATGACTATTTACAATAACAAATTTTCACATCTGGAAATTTGTTATGTTGTAGCCTATATTTCCTAGAGCAAGTTTATCGGCTGCAGGAATAAATCTCTCTCAAAATAATTTTCTTTTAAAATCAAATGCAGTGCTGAGCAAGTTTTTTGATCAGTCGTAGCCAAGATAAGTATGTATAAATGTGAAATGAGCAGAAATCACGAAAATATATGATACTAGGTCTTTCCCATATTCCTCTAGGGGCTGATTATCTTAATTGTTTTTCTTGAACTAAGCCAGTAAGTAGATAGTTATTAACTTGCTTTAACTTATCTGAAATAATCCAACAGTGTCTTGCATTGCTGAATCAATTTATGCAATATAGAAAATACCTTTAAATATTTCTGAAGGCTGAAATATTATCTTTCAAATATTCCAGATTAGAACTATGACTTCTCAAACTCGATCAGAATCTCAGGCTGGAATTTGAGCTCTAGGGGGATAGCTAGGTGATATTTAGGGGGATGAAGGAAGAGTTTGGGCTGGAAGGGGGCTCACAAGGTCTCTGATGGAGCTCAGGCCAACTCAGCGGCACGGTTAGACCTGCCTGAATCCATTGGGTCAGGCTGTGTCCACTGGTTCTGGAAAACTCCTTGGCCAGGGCTCCAGCTCCTGCCACTGCAGCGGCCCCTGCCCACCTCGCTGCAGCTTATCACTTTATGCAGCTTATTTATTTATTTTCTATAATCTTTTTTAAGGTGATGAATGAATATTATCTGCTTTTAACCTCTGTGCAAGTGGCATTTAGCTCTTGGGAGGCAGTCCAGCCCTTTTTCTCCAATTTCAGACCATGAGACTGAAGACGCCTTTCTGTGCTTAGTGGTAATGACATGGGCTTAGCTGTTGATCCATGCAGCAACTCTGTATCAGATTAATCCCCATAAATACTTTTTGAGCAGGCTTTCTGACTCCTGAAAGCGCATCTGTAGTAAAAATAAGAGCAGAGTGCCTCAATTTCTTTTGACTCCATTAACTGGACACTGGAGAGGTAAAAGAAGGGAAGGATGGATTTGATAGCAGGAGGAAAAAAGAGGAAAAGAGAAAAAAAATCCTTGTAGCTGAGAATTAGTAGTATGTGGGTAGGGATTTGATACAGTCTGGGCTGGCATCTTGTCAAGCACTGACTGCTTAAAGGATGGGAAAAGTAGTTATTTCAGTGCTCAGCATTTTGGAAAACTCAAAGTGCCGAGCTTTGAATTCAGCACCAATATCTAGCTTAGGAAGTCTCTCATTGGCTCATATCTAATGCAATATTTATAAATGGTTTATCTCATGTTTTTACTTACTGTTACTAGTTACCTAACTAGGTCTGTAATGGCCCCAAATCTACTGATAATGCATGACTCACTGTTTATTTTTTGTTCCTCAAGACCAAACTGTTCTGCAAAAAATCCAAAATAATTGCTTCAAAAGAAAGTTAAAATTACACTAGGAGATGCCTCTGAAATTCTGCCCTTCAGTGCCTGCATGGCATGATTAAAACTTAAGTAATTTTTCCGCTATCCCTAAACTGCCAATCCCTAAACACAGTCTGGTAGTGAGGCTGGATTGTGGGATACATGTCAAATCTTTCTAACTTGTAGGAACCTGGGAAACTTCTGCGGTTGGTTTTGTTTCCTCTTGTCCTGGATAGGTCCGTCTACTTGGTCAGAACTAAACTTACCAGCACTTTCCATGTCCTGGGGTGGATAAAAGCCTGTTCCTTATGGACTTTGTGTATAAAAAGTAAAATTGGAGAGAGAAAGAGTGAGGATTGAACGTTCAAAATGTGAGAAAGAAAATAGCAATGATGTGAGGTTCCGAGTACTTCATGCCATGTCCTTTCAGGTAGTTTAGAAGGGGCATTTCTCTAGAAAGTAGGTTTCAGTCATAGGACCATCTCCAGTGTCTCCATTGCTGGAGTGTCACTGCTTAGTTTTGCAAGTCTGAGGGGTAGCTAATGATAGGGGTAAAAGGAGATCAAAGTCTCACAGCCTCGAGTAAAGGAAAAATCGCACAGAGGCACAGGAAGCCCTTATGTCTCAGTAGAAGTGTTGGCCTGCTGCATGCCTGCAGGGCAGGTAAGTCCCTGATGTGACATGCCAAGGGACATAACAGGCTATCCTGTCAACAAACTTGTGCCTACGGAGATGCACAGGAGCACCAGTAATCTTAGTGTCCTGGTGCACTGTTGTTAACCTTTTATATGAGATCATTTGTATTGAAGCAAAAAAAAAAAAAGGTTCTATAAGCTGTTTTGTGTGTGTGACTTTAATCATGCTCTAAAACAGGGCCTTAAATCACCTTGATATTAGTCAGTCACTTCATCTGGATGTGTTGTACTGCATAGCACCCTGCTTACTTTTTATTTACATTACTCCCGCTGTGATTGGGAACTTGAGCAGCAGCCTGGCTATGTAGTGCCAGATACTTAACAAACATGTAGGAGATAAAGTCCCTGCCATGAATTATTCATAATCTAATTAGAAGCAAAGCTTATCAGATAACTGTTTAAAGAACAGTAGGAAAGAGAGGAGAACAAAAGCGTGATTGTATCAGGCAGCTGCCAGAGCCTGGTTGCTCACACTGTTTGTCCTGGGAGTTCTTCAAACCTGCAACAAGTCCTAAGTAGGCCAGGAAAAAAAAAATCCTGTTGATGGGATGAGTCAGTGTGTGCCCTCGTTCTTAAGGGTAGTATTTTCACAAATTCATTTCCCTTCCTTCCTTTCTCCCTCCCTCCTTCCCTCCTTCCTTTCTTTCCTCGCATTTTCCTCTGATTGTCATCGTCGTCAACAGGGATTCTCCCGAGTTCTTGGGCACTTCCTTATGATATATATTTTTTTCTACATAAACTTCTAACGTAAAGTATATGTTTCTGTAATGTAAAGCATCTACATGATTGGATTTGGAAAAATAGCCATTGGCGATTCTCCTTAGAAAAATATCTGAACATCCCTGGATTGTTTTATTTCTAATTGAAGTGGGCAAATCAAACCTGTGAAATCATAGATCTTCTGAAGAAATAACATCTGGCCTCTACACTAGTTATAAAGAAATAATTCTCTCTCTATCCTAGAGTGTCCTGACTTTTTGTTTTGTTGAGTATTTGAAGAGGATTTTGCTTTGGAAGAAGAAAAATAACTTGGGGAACTTTAGGCATCAGATATTTTCTCAAATGCAGATCATGGCAACAGTTGCTAAGTTGTAAGGTAGCAGCCATATGAGATCCATTTCCTGATTCCTTAGAGTGCTCTTGTGTTTGTTTTCATTTGACTTAAATGGTTCATCAAATGTTTCCATCTTGTAGATGTCCACAGATGTAAATGGAAACTGAAGTGATCTGAAAATAGCGCTGCTTCGACATTGTCAGTTATGCTCAATTATGTACTGCTCTACTTCAATACTGTATGTTTTTTTTTCTACTAGTGTAATTACTGAGAATGTGCAATTTATTCCTCCACTAATAATTGAGAGTTGGAGGCAAAAGCAGCATGATAGCAACTTAATCGACCCTTTCATGACAAATAATTTTAGGAAAAAACTCTTTTCAAATGCCTACAGAAAACATTCAAATCCCAGCTTACTTGGTGGGAGAAACAAACAAAAACATCCACATCCTACAGTTTTTAAACCAATTAGTTTTCTTTCTTATCTACTTTGCTTTCTGTACATTGGTAAAAAGAAAACTGAAGTGAATGAATCTAAAATTGAACTAGAACTGATCTTCTCACCCAGCTTTGCATGGTTCAAGGCAGGGTAAGGCAGTCCTGTCCACTGACAGGACTGATAAATATATGGGCAAGATTTTTGAATTACACCTTTCCTTTTCATAAAAGTGATAATTTCACTTGGTTGAAATTAGCTGGATCTTGGACTGCAGAAAATGTAAGGACTCTGTTCTTCATAATTTGTGAAGAGTTGTGTGTGGCTCATGCCTTCCTAGATTTTATTTAGTGAGGAAAAGGTCCTTGACTAGTATGCGTCTGTGCTACACCTATCTCAGTATTGTTGCAAAGGGCAAGTAAGAATAAAACCTTCGTTAGCCTGTACCGAAAGCTGTAAGGATTTGAAGTCTGGACATGAACTATGGTCTTCGTTCAAGTTTCTCTGCATTAACACTCTACACCTTCTACTAAATAGAGCTATGCAGTAACAAAGTAATAACACACAGCTCTCGCTTGCAACCTAATTGTAAAATACTATGGTACCTTCCATTTTTCATTCATATAATAACTTTGGAAAACCTTTACTGTTAAGAGAGAGAGCTGACAAATCAATAAAACATAGCTTTATTGTCAGTGAGTCACTTGATATGTTATACAATATTTTTCAAGTAAACTAACTCCTGATATTTTTTTCGATGTAGACATACCAAAGCATCAGGCCTGATGATATTTTTTCTAATACAAAATAGTCTTTTTTTTTTCTATATGCTTTTACATTAAGTAAAATATGCAGTAATAGAATTGAGTGTACAAAATACCTTAATTGCAGATTTTTCATTCTCCATTGGAAGAATGCAACCTTCTAATTAGAATTCTTCTTATGTAATTAGTGGGATAGGTTGTTCCTTTGAAAATGTATAACAGAATGCAGCACTCTGCAATGTCTGTCCCTGGTTAGAAATGATACCCACAACAGCATGTGCTAAATATTAGTTGGATAGTTGAATGCACTGCTAAAGATGATTACAAGCCACAGTGAGGAGAAGAGAGTATAAGAACAGAAGCTTATCTGTAACTTAACACGTGGGAATAATACTTAACATTTCTGTCAGGCTTTACATTTGAGGATTTTTGAAGAGCTTTGCAGTACAGATGATGAATTAATCATCACAATGGTCCTCAGTGTTTTCATTTTCTCTCTACTTTTTTTTTTAATCTGCAAATTTACTTAGACTTTTGGGTTTATTTGGGGGAGAGGCACAAATGGATTATTTGTGGGATAATTCCTGAAGTACAGCAGCAGTTTTTACTCATCTGTCCTTTTAATGTAGAACATCAAATATGGAAATAAATAAAATATTTCATGATATGGGCATTTAATATTTGATGGAGAAACCTGTAAATCAGTTTGGCTAACCTAGCTCTGTTGACATTTTTCAGAGTTCTAGGTATCTTCCCCCCAGAACAGTACTAAATATCCTGTCTTGTAGATATAAGTTTCAAAAATACTTATACTTGTGTTCTTGAAGCTTTCAATTCCCATTACAATACGAAGCGCCATAAACTAAATGACCAGCCCCTAAATGCTCCTAAAATCTCTAGGTGCTTCTTAGTGGTAACTGGGAATGGTTTTTACTGGCCCGTTAACTAATAGAAAGCTTCCTTTGAGGGTTTCCTTGGCTGGATTGAAAGGCCAATGGCCCAAAGTACTTAAAGGACCTGAACCAAACACCCTTTGCAGTGTCCATCTGGCCTCCATCTGCTAAGGTGGAAAGAGCAACACCTTGGCTGTGGCTGTTAAACCCACGTTGACAGGGCAAGTGCGACTTGCTTCTTAACTCGGGATGATGCCATTAGAAAATGAGGTTATAAACACCAGGAATCTGCCAACCTTCTGATCTACAATACATATAAATATAACCTCTTACCTGGCAGCAAGAAGTTAAAATTTCATAGTGACAGGACTAGTTTTACATGTTTTATGAGAAAAATAAATTTTGGTGCCAGGAGAAAAAATTGAATGTGTTGTCACTGGAGTAAGGTTCAAGACAAAATCTGAGCGGTGTCCACTGAGATGAACCTTCTTAGGATATTTTTTGCAGTTTTGCTTCTGGAATAAAAATATTAATTAAATAAATCAATAAAAGGTAGTGCTTAGAGGAATATTCTAATTATAGGTGCTGATTTTTAATTTAAAGCAAAGCTCTAGATGCGGTTCTACCACAGAAAACAAGGGCTGAGTATAAAGTAATACTCTGATTTGTTCATCTGTTTTTTTTTCTAGTAAATCCTGATCTTTAGTCAAGAAGTTATCTTTGAGGGTTTTCCTTTTTTGTAAAAAATAACTGGAACTCTAATGTTAGTAGCGCTCTAACATAACAATATACATAAAATAACTTAAAAAAACAGTCATATTAGTCTGTAGGCATAAGTATATGTCTACTTATACATGACTATAAACTAATTAACAAAATAGTAACTACAGTAAAACACCCTAAATCTTTTCCTAGAATTTAGCTATAGAGCAAATCTGAGCAGGATAGAAAGATGCAAATGCTGTTTTAATTTACTCTGAAGAAAAAGATGGATTTTAAGGTAATCCAAGTCTATTATTAGTAATTGAAATTGTTCTAGATAGAAAGGTGTTAGAATGCAATGGGACTACCAGCAGAGCTGCAGGAAAAGGTTGAAGCGACAGGTTTAAAGTCCTACCCAACATAGTAAGAGCAAATAATGTCAAAAGTAGCAAAAGTCATGCTCTGAAATAAAAGAAATTACCAAATGGTTTCACAATGTTATTATGGTTCCTAATCCTAGGGAAAAAAAAGTGCTATCTATGGAAATTTAGAGAAAAATAAGTCTATTATTATTTTATGTGTCTTAAGATGCAGATTATTTAAGATGTCAAGAAATTCAGCAAATAACTCTTAACTCTTTAGAAATGCAAGAATATGCTGAATGCCACTATGAAGTGAAATGTAGTAAAACAGAAATGTAGTACTTCTGATAACTTTAAAAAAGCCAAACATTGCTCATTGTGATAAACTGTAGATTCCATAATAGTTTATAAAAAAGAGCTCTTCTACGTATGCAGCATGATTTTAAGAAAACCCCTCTACTGGATCAACTTAGGGTGATCATAAAATGTTTTCATAGAAAGATCCTGTTTGATCATCTTCCAGAAACCTGCAGAGGTTGTGAAGAATCTCAGTTGTGTTGTGATTTGGCTTCATTTGAACTTGGAGACTGTGAAAACAGTTGGGAATAGTTGTTTCCCTGGGTTTCTTCTGAGACTTGTTTGATCAACAGTAGTGGGAATGAAATAATAGGTCAGTTTGCTCTTCCTAAAATTTGAGTTTTTCATAATGGTTGATAGAAGTAGTTGGGGAGAATGGTACTGTGACAAACCTGCAGTGCTGGAGATGCCACATGGAAGTCATCAGCTGGCCTGGCTATGTTGTATGGGGGGAACGTCTAAGTGGAGTCTGTGTAGAGGTTTCTTACCAACTCTTGCAACTTCTTTTATTCCTCTCACTGGTACTGTGAAAGATTGAAGCTTTAGTTGCAGCAACAGAAGGGAGGGAAGATTGGGGGAATCCAGACTGAGTGAACGGGAAGTTCTGGTAAGCAACTAACTTAACAGGTGAGAATACGTTAAACTTGTAAAAAGCTTCTGTGTTCTGGACTGAGGAGAAGGTTATTCAAAACAAAGAAAGTACAGTAAAGATATAGAAAAGTTTAGTTTTATTCTGCCAGCCTTCCAGTAGTATTTGAGTCCTACTCTTCTCTCTCTTGTGTTGACATGATTTAAGTGACTCTGTAGATGATATGGATGATACTGCCTTCAAGGTCTGAGTTTTGGTTTGTTTATTTGCTTGCTTTAATACCTTATTTCTAAAATCTGCTTCAGTTCTTTTTCCTGAGATCCTCTTTGACATCTCCCCAGGTTTTATTTAACTACTAAAATACATCATATCAAGATCTTATTATTTGCCCTCCACCTGGCACTGTGGAAGTTTGCATCTCAATATCACTGTTACTGTGCTGATTCAGCCCTGGTCTTGTTTTCTGGCAGCATTTCAAAATTAAAATCATGGGTATTCTTGTTGGACTAGGACTCTATTCCTTACATTTCAGGCAGCTTTTGTGTCACTCACAGAGCACTATGTTAGTGCTTTGGAAGATAAGAGCAACTAAAATACTGATAAATGAGAGTGTAGGGTCATCATTTTTTGGCTGGCCAGCATAACAGCTGTATTGAAAGTCTTTATTTCTGGAGAATATATGTATATTTTGCTTATGTACAGCAGATGGAGAAAGGCTTTAAAATTATCTTTTAAAAAAACTTCTGCAGAAGAGAGAAATGTGAGGGGCCTTTTGTGAAGCTTGTCAGACTTTCACCTCCTTTTTCTTCTCATCGAAGTAAACACACATGTGCTTAAGTCCATTTGCTGCTAGCAATTATAATAGCACATTTCCTTGTTCCTCAGAGGTGGGGTAGTATTTTAGCCCATTCCAATTTCTTTCTAAGTAAAAATGAGTGCTTCGTTTCTGAAGATTAAAAGTAGTCTGCTTTTAACCAGGAAGGGAGCTCTTGGGAGTCAAGCACTCAGCTGCTGCATCCAAAAGGCCTGCGGTAGGTCTCCGTTGGAGCCAGACTTTGCTGATGTAGACACAGGGCTTCCCAGGGAGGTGTCAGGATCTTCTGCAATTTCAGATTCACTGAGATGTATCACTGAGCAAAGCTAGAAGAATTAAGCAGTATGCAAATGTAACTGTGCCTATTGCCCTCCTGGAGGAGTACCAAGGGATTACTGGAAAGCAGTCAAATGAAATCACTTTACTACTCAGGCTGTAGAGGAGTTTAAGAGTATCTGCTGGAGTCATCTGGTCACAAGCTGTAGCACATCCTTCGTCACTGGGAGCTTCCATCTTTTACAAGACTGGGGTTATTTTGCTGAAATATAGATGTTCTTGGTAAAGGTGGAGCTTGCTCAGAAAAATCTAGTGATCAAAAATATTTGTGCAAGCCGTCAGCAAGTGATCAAAAGGGTCTTATCGTCAAGTGAAAAATAGCTGTAAATACCAATTTAGGGAAGTTTTATGCCAGCTCAACAGTGGAGACTCAAAGATAGATACATTTATCCACATAACTGTTGAAGTTTGTTCCTAAACTTTCAGTGCTAGGAATTTGGCTGAAGGAAAGGCTTAATTATCTCTGACTTGGGCTTGTTCAAGTTGTTGTTCAGCGTTTTGGAGCTTTTTTATTCTTACATAGAAAACAAAGCTATTAACAAGTAGCAAATTCATTCTAGTGGGAAGTTTGGTACAGAACCATAAATCTTACAGAGCAAAAATCGTATAGAGCACTTTCAGTGTGCTGAATTCTAATGAATAAGACTTCTTGCTAAGTTAGAAGCACAAACTGTGACTTATTTACCAAGCAGATAGTGTTAATTAAAATGTTTTTTTAGCCTACTTAGATCACTGGGCTTTTCACACAGTAAACACAGTTATACTGCATTTTAGTAATCTTTGGCTAAATAGACACATATGTATGTGTTTAGCTAAAGTAATTCCTGGCTCCCTGAAACACTAGAGGGTTCACTGGCAGTTTTGGGAGACATATTTTGCTTTAATTGTTATGTCTGTAATCTGTGAACATCTAAACTAAAGCGAAAATAAGCTGAAGGTGCCTCTCCTGCCTGAGGAAACATGCTTAGTAAGCTTGATGTTCTATCTGAATCTAGACTTTTTTAATTAATTAAGTATTTGGTTGGCTTAAAAAAAATCTTTTGGTTGGTAGCTTATATTTCTCAAGGAAATAGAGAAGGGCCTGGGGGGATCTCCCTGCTTCCCCAATCACCTTTTTTTGTGCATTTGTTTAGCTTCTTGGGTTCATGTCTTATAATATCTTATCAAGTGGTGAGTCCACACCATTTGAGTAGCCCTAGAAGCAATGGGAGGTCACTTGAAAACAAGAAAAAAAAAAACTTGCTGTTCATTAACATGTAACATTACTTATTATTAGAAGATAGTGTCTACTGGCTGGGTTAGCTACCTCTCTTACTGCCTTGGGGCTTACTAGCAATAAGGTAGCTGAAGTGTTTCTGTTAGGAGTGAGATGCTGGCATTTACAGTGCAATCTGATCAAAATGCAGACTGGCTGGAAGAAGTGAAGGCTCCTGAGCCCATGTGGGGCATCTTGCAATGCCATGTCCTTCGTGCCTGTTTTGGCTGAACTGACTGGGGTTTGGCATCGTTCACTTCTTGCCTTTTCACCAGCTCCAATACTCAGCATGCAGCAGTCAGACCCGGGAAGCTAGGCAGGACAAAAATGATCCTCAACCCCAACAAGGACAAAAATTTGTAGAGTTTCTGCTCTCTGAAGTCACCTGATATGGGGACAGACGCACACCAGATGTCTGGTGCAAGAGAAGGAGCGTGGATGTGCCAGGAGAAAAGAAGGGAAGAAGGGTGGGACTGTGGCAATACTGGCCTGAGCCTCTCCAATTTTGTTATGAAACCGTAACTTTAGGCACTTTGATTCTGACCACTCAGTTACAACTTTGGTCTTAAAAAATAAGACAGCCCTTCTATGTGGTGCTCCTAGGTTATTATTAAATAAAACAAAAACAACAATAAAATGATGTGATTTTGAGGAGAATAAACTTTGACAGAACATAAAAAAATGGCAGGTTCAGTGCATGTCAGGATTTAGCCTGTCTAAAATGTTTGATGCTTCAGTATTCAAAGCAGAACCTACTGGTCTGGTACGTGACTGAAGGGCAGCTTAATCTTGTATAGTGTGCAAAATACCTTGGATATTAATTAGTATATTTGAAAATCACTTAGCCTTATGCTGTATCTGAATGATCAATTTAATATAATCTTGATCTCTGTAGCCAGGGAATGCCACGTAGACATGAGCTCTGTTATTTAACTCTGTTCTACCAGCTCTGTGTTGAGGAAAAAATGCTCCTGACATGCACTGTTGAATACCAACATTTCCATACAGCTTCTCACTCTTTCTGCCAAAATCTCATTTAGATGCTAAATCCTTGCATTGGTGAAGTTGGTCCAAAACAAGTTCTAGAGTAAACCGAGGTCCCTGAATTTTCCTGGCGGATAGAGACACATTTACGCTTCTATAAACAGGCAAGAGACACTCATTCCCACAAGCACAACAGTATTCTAGAGGATCTGTTGTCATTTAGTATAGCCTGGCGTAATGCAGATCCTTAATTGCTCAGTTACATAGAAAAATTATGTCAAAGGGAGGAGGAAGGAAGGCAGTGCAAGATTACTATTATCAGCATGCCCTCAAGCTGTTGCTTTAGAATTTGGGATTATAGCTGCCATTTAACCAAATTATCCTTGACACGTGTAGCCTCGAGGGGAGGACCAAAAGCAAGGGCAGCGCAGTGTTGTCAACTGGTAGCCTGGAGCGGCATCTTGGAGAAGGTTTGAGATTGTCACTTAGTGTCTTGAAGATGACCCCAGGCGTTCCCAGCCCTGCGCTGCCTCCTGGAAGGGAGGAGCAGGGTGGCCCAAGCAATGTTGTTCCTGCTGCTGTATAAAGCCAAGATCCTTCTGCTGACCCCCTGAAGAAAGTAGCTGCTGAGCGTTAAAAGATGATGTTTGGCCAACATCTGCCCAAAAAACATAGTTAGGGCTATGTCTAACTAATCACTGTGGGGGGATGTTCAAAGTGTCCTTGAGTTCCTTGAGCTGAATGTGCTTTAGTTGAGAGGGGTTCAGTCCATCTGCTGCCAGCTTCTGACACTATTTCTACAAAATGACACCTGGAAGTAGCTAATGATATGTACAGTAGCACTGATCATAGAAAATGATAGCATAATAACTTAGAGAGAGAGAGGAAAACATAGGGCATATTTTTCATGTTTTCTCACAGATATTGTTCTGCCATTCTAGCTTCTTTCTTCTGTTATTAGCTGTATTGCGCTTGAATAAGCTAGTTTTATGTGTGACTCTGCCAGGCACTAATGATTACTGTGAGCTGTTCCTATTTCCAATCTTAAAAAAAGCAGAATAAAATACCAACTTCTTAAATGAACACCTATGTCTGACAGTTTTGGTGAAAGGTTTTCGGGGGAAAAAAAACGCAAAAAAACAAACACTTACATGAGTAAATGTGCTCTATGATAAATTTCTCTCTGTAAAAACTATTTTTTTATTATGACTTCCTTATAAGCATGCATGTAACAGTAGAGATGAACTTCACAGACAGAATTCTTACCATGAGCATGTGGAGAACAATACTACTGTTAGTTGTCTGTAAAATATTTCTTAGTTCTAATGCATGCAACACATTTAATTAAGCATAGAATTAAATATGTTTAATATTGAGTATATTCTCAAGTTAGTATTTGCTGTGGCTTCTTGCTAAATCAACATTAAAATCCTCCTTTCGTTTCCCCACAGATGATGAAACATGCCTGGGATAATTATAAGCGTTACGCTTGGGGATTAAATGAACTGAAACCCATATCTAAGCAAGGACATTCAAGCAATTTATTTGGTGAGTAGAGCATATTGTGCTTGTGCTTAGTGACGTTAACGTGAAACAGTAAATCAGCTGAAAAGATTGAAGGTGATAAACACATGCTTTTCCCAGCTTTTATGTTGTGATGTGGCAACTCTTGCTTATGTTGCATATAGAAAATATCAGTAATTGAAGGCAGTACTTTCCATGACTCAAAGATTTGTTTTTGAATAAGAATAAATGAAGCATCTCATTGCTATATCAAATAGAGTTAGTTTTGTTGCATTAGATACTGCCCTGCCCTAAAACTTATCCTAGTGATGCAGAACTCATTGGCATCACACTCAGTAAGCAGGAAGCAAACAATAAGGGGAGAAAAATAAATCCTGCATAAAGGAAAAAAGTTGGTATTAGATATTCTCTGCAGTGGTGAAAGCAGCTGAGGCTCTCAATAACGCTCAGATTTTTTTTTTCCAGCTCCTTAAAAGAACTTGCTGATGTATTTCAGTCAGGCTCTCTTTTTCTTTCATGAAAATAACCATTATTTGCACCCCCAGATGTTACAGGGCAGTTGCTTGATTACCACCTCTAAAATTGGTGCTGAAAAGTTCCAGCATGATAAGGACACTGCAGAAACCCTGTGTAATGAGGCAAAACTGTTTTTTAAAATACAAGTGGGACAGAGCTTGGGATAAAAAGCATCTGAACAGCAGCAGTGTTCAGAGAAAACTGTCCGATGAGCTGTCATCATCTTCAGTGTTGTAGAAAAATGAACAATTAAACTGTATGACAGCAATCTTTGTATTCAAACAACCTCTGTTTTCCAAACTGAAAGCTGAAAAATTAACTGATTTCCATAGCCATGACAAAATCGATACATTCATTTTGATTTTAACAACAGCTTATTATATTAAATTAAATTAAATATTTGGAAAGGATAGCTTGAAGTAGGAACATTTTCTAAAACAGCCTAAATGAAGCATATATCCAATCTTCAACTGTGTTCTTAAGTTGCTAAGACTTCAGTTGTGGTTACAAAAATAGTTGTGAAAATATATGGGCCAAATTTAATGTTGCGGTGTTAGTTTGCCTAAGGTGGTACTCAAAAAGTTATTAGATAACTATTGCACTGTTAGTTTTCGAACCTTAAATATGAGAAACCAAAGAAGTTTGGGTGAACTCCAGCATTAATGTTGAGTGAAATTGTGATTTTTTTTTTTTGGAGAACCAGTTTTTTTAAAAAAGCTTCATTCAAATTACTGAGAGTTCTGAGATTTAATAGGGATTTTAAAAAATGATGCAGTCCAGTTTGTTTTGTTTCCTTGAAGGACAAAAAATGGTGCACGATGTCTTTAAAATTAAAATGCTTAATCTAGTTCTCATTAGAAACACAATTGATACAAATTTAAGAGTTTTGAATTCTTCACTCTATTGACTAGATTTGGAAAAACAGTGATAAATGTACTGACATGTGAAATTCTCCAGCATGAGTGTTGTGGATATTACATGAGAATAGATTACTGAAGGCATTTTTCAATGTGAAACAAGAAAAATATTGAATTTGAAAATAAAAATTCCTTTAAAGGAAAAATAGCCAGAAGCAGTATAAAGGCGCATCGCTTCCCCATCACAGTCACGTCGTATAAGATCTTACTGCTATGGAGTTTTCTTTAGAAACATTTCTGCGTCATTGATCTTGATGGCAAATCAAAATAAATACCAGTTCTTTCTGTTGCATTGTTTTGCAGAATCTCAAAGAGCAGTGTATCTGCAAGCCACTTTGTCTCATAAGCCACATTTTCCTGAATCAATAATCTTTTTAAAGAAATATATTTTTCTTTATCTAATAGTGTCATCAAACCACTAGATCTGATCTGTACCTTCATGTTGGAATTCATCAGATGCCTCCTGTCTTCCTCTTTCATAGAGCAATTTGCCTGAATTAGTTTTGCTGTTTTTTGCAAATACTTAATGTCTCTCTTTTTTTTGTTTTTTTTTCCTATGAAAGGAGAAAAAAAGTTTCCCTATCCTCTCTGGCTCTTCTGGTTCCTTTCTCTTAAAGATTAGATTGCAACTAATTGAGTGACTGTTTTAAAGGTAATTCAGAACTAAATCAGTTGAGATTAACTCATTTCCAGCTCTGAGCCCTGTGAATTTCCAGTTAACCATCAGAAGTCAAGTAAGCCCCTCCTTGCCCTGTCACCTGTCGTAACTCTCTCCAATCTACCATGCATGTCTTTTCTTCCTGCTTCTGGATCTCACATTTTTTCAAAAATGCAAGTTTCTGGTTGTCTTAATAGCAGGAAGACAGAGCGTACTTTATTAGCCAGCTGTTTAATTTTGAATACTTCCCCTCCTGTGAGGCACAATGAATATACTGCAGGTGTCTGTTATGGGATGCAGACTTTAGATATCTTACTGTGGGGACCAGTAGGTTCAAATGCTGTGCTTTACTGGTGCTTAATGTTGTGTAGGTTACAGGCAGTGCAGCTCTCCTGACGTGGAGGGGAGAGCAGCTCCCCTGCTGCTGTCGAATGAAAATCTTCTAAGCTTAATTTTGGATGTGTAAATGCTTCAGTTCTAGCTGGAATAACATGGCGTTTTGTGAGTAGATAACAGTGTCTGGTGTTTCTTGAAATCTCTGCAACACAATAAAAAGACGCACTTTTAACAAGTGTGATTAAACATAGATGTGACTTAGTTAGGCAACACCATCATGAACTTAACAAAGCTTTTAATGTGATGTGATGCTTTTGTCAGGCTAGGGGCAGAGGAATAGTGCCAGGAAAAGATGGGATGATGGCAGGAGAAAACTGGGCCGCAGCCCAGATGATTCTGACCTGGGGGGAGAGACTGCATTTGGCTGCAGCTCTTGTACAAATTTAGAACTTTTGTAGAGCTTTTTCTTGGGTCTTAAGATTTTTGAGGGACTTTGAAATGCCATTTTGTTTGTCCTAAGAGATTTTTGAAGACGAGGAATCGACTTGAGTTGTTGATACTGCGTAGACAGTGGCGAAGGTGTTTGATAAGCACAAGAAGATCTTAAGCTGGTAGATCTCAGGCATATGTTTATTATGAGCTTCTTCTCATATGCACACTCTCAAAATAATTATTAGGAAACTTACGGTAAACTGAAATATTTTTGTTTCAGTACGGAGCCAAAGCCTCATGCTTGCCTCTGACCATTGCAAAGTCTTTTCTGCATATACATGAAATGTTTTAGTTTCGTTTTATTTGCCACTCTAGCTTTTACCATGTTATCTTGGCAAGTAACCACTGTTATTGTGGATTTTTCTGTTGTTTATTTTTGTTTGTTTATTTTTAGTTTACATTGACTACAAAAAGTCAATGATGGTAACACCTACTTGAAAAGGACGTGAGTTGTCTCTGTAGCCTGCTTAATAATTTTGTTCCAAGTTAAACTGTTTAAAAGTAATTGAGAAAAGTGGAATAGCTAAACATCAGTTTGTACTGTACCTTTGCATCTGCATCTGCCCCTTCCAGGGCATGTCTTTTGCACTGGTATGTCTTTTGCAGTGTGTACTATTTACTCCCTGCTTTGTAGAATTTAGGCCCTGTGTAAGTGTTTGCATTTTGTATGTTAGTCTTATAAGTTTCAGGTAGTTATTAATAATGTTTGCTAATAGAAGAGCTTTTGCTAGAAATGCCTTCTGTACTTAAGAGTTAGTAAAGGTTTTTTGAATTATCTGTAACTGTTTTTCCTGTGTAGCACCACAGGAAATAGTGCGAGTTGCAGGCGTAGTGTATGTAGTCTCACTGCTGGTGAAAAGGGATCTTTTCTGGATGGGAAAGGGAAGCTTTTAATACAGTCAAAATCTGTAAAGCCAAAGTATTCTAGATCCTATTCCTTCTAATTTGACCTGGTTTCTTCACAGTATTGAGGTGTATTAAGATTCTGGAAGCCTACCAAAATTCATATTAAAATTCTCTTTTAGTGAGTTTTTAAATTGTAAGGTTATTCATGTAGCCCTAGAAAAGTAATTTTGCACATATTTAAATGTTATGCGAATACACATTTAAAGTATTCTAAGCTTCTCTCCCCCCCTCCTTTTTTTTTTCTCTTTTCGTTTCTGATTCCCTGAAATTACAGATTTCCGTATGTATTGTTAATTTTGGAAGAAAGCCTGAAATCTTTCTTGGAAAAATGGGTAAAAACCCCTGAACCTCTGTTCTCTGAAGAACTGAGTTAGTGGGTGTGGATGAATGATTCAGTGCGGGATTTGTGAGAGGAGGTCAAGCTTTGCAAACAGCCTCCCTCCACCCTGCCCCAAGTTGGCCAGTATTAAGACAAGTTTAGCATATTTAGTCTCCTTAGATTTCCATCCAAAAAACATTTATCATAGTTATTACAGGACTCTCACAGAAATCTAGTAATGCTGAGGCCGTGCTGTCAAATTACCTACCACAGGCTTGGAAAAGGAGGTGAATAATGTGGCAGAGTTTGGCAATGACACAAGTTACTCAAGGTAGTGGCAAAGGCAACAGCAAGCTGAAAACAGTTGCATGAACCCAAAAGGATTGCGTGATGGATGATGATTGCACTGTAAAATAGCAAATGAGACCCAATATACATAAATTTAAGCGGGCCCATAAAGGCACCAGAGAGATGATTCTGAGTTTACATGCAAAACAGTGAGCCTTGAATGCAAAATAAGCAATAAAGACTGAAAACTTTTCAGGGTACAAGATGAAGCTCCATAAGAAGTGGCATGGATGGGGTGAATAAGGAGTTACTGTTCCCTGTGGGGAGCACTACCCTTTGCATGGAGCTGAAAGATCAAATCGGTGGGTGGCATGTTTAAAGCAAACAAAAGGAGGTGGCTCATAACAATATGTGGAGCTGAGCTGCACGCGTGCCAGAGGTATAGTGGATGCCAGAGGCTTACACAGAAAGCAAACAGACAAGCTAATGGAGAAAAAAAATACAGCGAGTGCTATTAAATACAAAGACACCAGAGCTGGCTCTAAAATTCTAGAGATTAAAAAGTATTGGAGAAGCATCACTACATTGTTTCATGTAGTGGTACATGGAAAGCTAGATCTGTCAAAAAAAAAAAAAAAAAAAGTATTCTTTCCTCACTCTTACCAGATGGTTGCAGTGAAAGAAACTCAGAAATCTTAGTTCTGCTAGGGTTTTGCCAGTACTTGAGTAAAAGTTTCATATTTGGACATAGTACGTTTTAATAATTAATCACTCTTGGCACTTTAAATTGCTAATGATATTGGATAGCAGCCTTTTCAGTGAACTTTAACTAAGGGAAAGCACTGTTTTAAAACCTGAGTCTCTTTAAGACTGAAAGAAACATTTAGCTCTAATCAAAATGTTAGTATTTTTTCAAACCTACTTGAATTCTTTGGTACATTGAATATATAGTTTAGAGTTATAATTGTATAATACATATGCACATATAGATTTAAAAAAATGGTTCTTTCTGTTGATTTGCTTGGTATTTAATGTGATGATTTCTGGTCTTGTTCCCTATACTAAGAAAACCTGAATTATTAACAGTTAGACAAAATGAAAAAAAAGTGCAGGATTATGTTTCTGCATTTTTGGCCAGGCTCAAATTACAAATTGTAGGAACATGTCATAGAATCCATCTGCTTTGAACTCCCTGAACATAGAATAGCTGGAAAAAGACAAGTTTGCCTCATTGAGTATTGAAACAGCGAAGCATCTAGAAGATCACAGAGGGGAAGGGGAAAGTTGATTGCAACCTGAATATAGACAGCTGCATATAAAACTTTCTTTTTCTTTTCCACCTTAGTTCAAAGTAGTCAAAATTCTTCTGACAACAACTGAGGAAACTTCTTTCTGAGCACTTGTACTTCTTCTGAAGGAACATCTGTTGTTTGTGTGTGCCAAGCTTCCATCACATTCATAAAATTGCAAATATAAATATGCCATGTACTAATTTTTATGTTTCATCTCAGGAACACAAAAAATGTAACCCTTTTCTGAAGGGGAAAAAAACATATCTATTCATCTTTTACAGACATGGAAGAACAAGCAGTGTTAGTCTCTCCAAGAAATCCTAGTTTTTAATGATTTCTGGATGTTGAACTATTATGGGAAGATAACTTCTAGCATGACCTGAGGCCACTTCACAGTTCAGCTTTCCTTATCTTCTGGTTTTGTTCTACACTTCAGCACAGTTTTCTTTCTTTCAAACAGTGAGCCAGAAAAAGAAAAGCAGTTAAATTCAAGTTAGGGGGAGAGCAATATTTTTGCCTGGCTGTTGTTCGGTTATAGATGGTGCATTACACTCAGCTTTTCCTGGTGTCTCTGTGGTGTGTGTGTGTGTTATATTTGTGTATATATTTTAATTATTTCTCAAGTCCAAATATATTTAATGGCAAGGAATGTGGATGTTCTGGAAAACCAAACTTGGTATCGAAGGGAATGGAAGGCTGTAAACAAACCATTGAATGTACTAACATGCATTGATGTTGGCATGCTAACAGACTGTATTCTATTTCAGACTCTTGGCAAAAACAGAAACCATGTCTAAAAGGCTGGGCTGGGCGAATAAAAGTTCTTCTTGGCCCACCCTCTGCACGGCTTGGCTAGGAGCCAGCTGTGGTTCTTCAACCATATGGCCACATGGGCTCGGTGACGGGGCCGTGCGAGGAAGCCTGTCATCCAAGGACAGGCGTAGCCGTCCTCCCTGCGGTGTCACCCTGAAAACTCACGCTGAGCCATTCACCCTCTCATCACTTGGTTTTCATTCTGCTCTTCCCTTACTGCCCCAGCGGGACTGCCCCATTTTCTAGCACAGGCCTCCTTCTCTTATTTGTGTGTGTGTGTGCGCGTGCGCTCCTGTGCAATATGTGATGTTAAAAAACATATTGTTTAAATGGACCCACCGCGTATCACCCCGACGTGATCCAGGCTCCTCTGTGCCTTGCACCAGACTGTTCCGAGATGCCAGGTGATTAGTCATCCTTATTTGTCATTTACAAGCCTTAGCAGTGGCTGTTGCTTTATATTTACTTCTAGAACATTACTAAAAAACTGGCAATGTTAAATTTGAAAGGATATTGTTCAGACTCTTCTAGAGAGCCCATTTTGAGGTTTCCTGTTGACTAATTTCTGTAACTTTCTCTGCAGTTACCCAGCCTTACAAGCTATGTCACGCATGCTCCTTTAATCACTCACAGCAACAACTGATGCTGGTAGTAAAGAGGAGAGAGAGAAGCATAAGCATGTTTAACAAGGGAACTGATACAGAGCTTATATAAGTACTTAGTTGGGAGGTTTATGGTAGAGATTAGCAATATGTTTCACTTGGCTTTGTGAGCTTGTGCATCTCATTATCCATTTTCTCTAAGATACTCATTTCAAGTTTCTGTTTTATGAAGTTTGATCTGTTTTCTCTGTCTTAAGTATACTAATTTTTGTATTATCTGATAAATTCATTTCAAGTATATGAATTTGGTGAGAGTATCAGTTGTGGTATCCTCTTCCTGCCTAAGACAGTTGTGAAACTCTACTAAACATATTTTAACTTTTCTGGGTTTTTAAAACTATTATTTTTATTTAGCTTGATGGTCACTGTTAATCAAATCTGTATTGTTTTTCCTAAGGCGTGTTCTGTCTGTAATGAATCCTTCTTTCTGTCCAAATATTCCATATCACATGAAAATCGTAGAATCACAGAATCCTTAAGGTTGGAAGAGACCTTTAGAGATCATCTAGTCCAAACCCCCTGCACACGCAGGGTCACCTAGAGCACGTGGCACAGGACTTCAAAATAAGCTTGTCTTGTAATTGTTGTCCTTGACTGCTGAGTCACTTGAGAGTGTTACATAGAAACTTGCCTGATGCTATGCTGAATAATTTGTCTGGCTTTAGGAAACATAGCTTATATAGGCTTATGAAATGTAGCTCTTACTCCATAATAAGTCTTTTTCTTTTCTTCCTCACTTTGTTTGACTGACTGGTTATAAATGAATATTTAGCTGCACCATTTTCCTAACACTCTTCAAGTTCTTCCAAAGAATTTGGATTATCTTTTGGATAACTCAGCATTAACTGCAGTTCTTCGCAAGTCATAACTCTGGCCTCTGAAGTGACACATCAAAATAAGTTCTTTGTCCTTTTATCATTTATCAAGTATTTTGGAGTGCAACTGTTAGAAAAGGACTTGACTCGTCTATTTAATATTTACATAAATTGCTTTATTCTGTCTTCTGAGGCCTTCAAAATAATGACAAATGTTCCTTCAAATAAAGCAAAATCTGCTTTTAGATTCTATTTTCTCCTCCCTGCTCCACAGAGGGAGGTTTATGCTTGAAGTAAAACCACATTCTGCTTCTGGGTAGGCCAGATGCAGAAAAAAGTCGTGGGAAGTGGATGATTCCAAGAGCAGTTTCCCAATTTGGGTGGAATTTATGTCTTTTTCTTCTGACTCAGTAGTGAGTTCAGTAACTCACTACTTAATTCAAAGCTTAACACTTTAGAGGTGGTGCTAGCTGTAGTGCAGGCGGGTTAGCCCAAAGAATGTCACTGCACTCGAAGACCCGTCAAAATCCGCTGAAGCAAATCAGGACTTTTCTGTAAGAGGAGCTCAGTGGTAAAACTTTATTATGAGCTGCTTTTGTTGTTCAGGCTTATTAAGCATCTCTAGATTCTCTGCATTAATGTTCTCAAGCATATGTCCTCGAGCAATTTTCCTCAGTTGTCCATCTTGCCTTCTTGCCAGCTCAGGAAAAATACTAGGTACTTTGCCAAGTTTAAAGTGAAGCTTTTGCTTTGGAGAGGAGGGCAGCCAAGCTCCAAATAAGCTGGGGAAAGATAACGTGTCCTGCTTACAGAGGACGCTGCATCGTGGAAGGAGAAACATGCAGATATCTTCCTTTCCAGAAGGAAAGGGCTATTCCAAAGAGGTGGCATAAGCAATTGGCAGTTAGTACAACAGAGAAAGCACCCAATTCTCTTGGATGTATAATAAAGTACTGTTATTTTAAGATGTGACAATGGGATCTTTTTTTTCCACGTGGATGCTTAAACTGAGAGAGTGAGGATTCTGGTCTTATCTTTTTCATGAAGAAGCAGAAAGCCTTGATGCTAGTAAACCACAAAAAGGTTCACTGAAATAGCTGACCTCCTAATTATATAAGAACAGTTATATTCTGATACTGGATAGAGGTCTGCAAAAGAGAGCTTACCTTTTCAGCAAAGCATTTCATAGCATCACAATCAAAGTCAGTAAAGTTAGAACTGACCACCGACATATTATTCTGCCAGTGAAATGCGTGCCTTAATAAGCAGTCACCTACTGGCCAGTGTTGTTAAATTAGCCCTGCTGGGACTGAGGAGCTGGACCAGATGACTTGCTGTGTCCCTTCCATCCAAACTATCCTGCAATTCTGCATATTCATTTCTCTATCTGGGATCCTCCCTAAGGAATGGTAATGTCATATTTAAGATAAGTAAAGAAAAAAATACAAACATTAAAATATAAAATTAAGGAGCTGAAATTGAGTTTATGACACTATTCATCAACCAGGAATTTAAACTTTTTCATCTTTTGAAAATGACATTGTAAATTTGAAGGAAGCATGGGGCAGTAGTTTGGGTGGCTTCACTTTCTCCCCCACCCTCTGTATTACCCTTAGCACAGAATCATAAACATTTAGTCCATGCCAGAGTCACCATCCTGGGGATATTTCATCTTGCAGCTTCCACTGAAGGTTAGTAAACAGGCCTTTAACGGTCCCCATATTAGAGGTAGAAAGATGCCATCTGTGCAGACAGCAAGAGCTAGCTCTGAAAACCCATGTTGGACAGTCTCTCTGATTCTGCAAGCCCTCTCTTCCTCCCCATCATGCCGCTTTGTGTAGGTTATACGGTGTATATGCACAGTATCAGAAACTGTTTGCTGGAGAGCATACTTTCTTAAAGGGCTTGTTTGACTGCAGTGTGGTCACTACTTACCAGCTTCTTAAAGCTTTATGTATATAATTGAGCAGAGTGTAAAAACAAAAAAAGGAACAAAAAGTATGTTTTTTTTAACTCCAAAATGAAGAATCAATCATTATTTCCTAAAGAGATTTATTATTTTCTTCCATGAATTGTATTTTACAGTAATCTGTTTTATCAGTGTTTGCAAATGCAAAGGCAACGTTGAAAATGAAGTGCATCAGAGCATGAAACTTCCTCAGTGGAAAAAATACTTCAATATTTTGGCTGTTCTGTTGCAGCAGGGGTATCAAAATTAAAATCCCGAATTACTAAGTTACCCACTTGAGTGCTCATACATCCAATTTTTAAGTGGATTATTTAAAATTGGATTTAGAAATTAAAATTAATTTAAATTGATTAGATTGAATTGAAAAGGCTTCTGTTGGAAAGTAAATCATTCAGTGTTTTTGCATTTCAGGTAACATTCAAGGAGCAACAATAGTGGATGCCCTTGATACACTCTACATCATGGAAATGAAGGAAGAATTCAAGGAAGCCAAGGAGTGGGTTGAACAAAACTTAGATTTCAATGTGGTAAGTAGCATCGTTGATTAACACTTAACGCTATGGTTAGTATCCAGGGACCACCTGAGGACTGGGTTCTAATATTGCAGAAGCTATATGAGGCTACAGAATTTAGACTGTTTATAGAGAAAGTACAAAAGGAACAGGTGCGAAGAACCATAGGAAGCAGAAGTAATAAAGTTACTACTCTTCTTGTAGGTACTTTTGAGAGATTTAGATATAAGTAGGTGAGACTCAGTTGAATGGAACAAAGAAAGAGCAGAATAGTACTTACTAATTACTTACTATAAAATGAAAAACAAATGTTTCCGCTATTTTGGATGTAAGCGCTTTTTTTGGGGGGGGGGGTTATGCAAACATTTTGTATTTGTTTTCCACAAACTAGACTTACAATCTTACAATTAGGGAAAACTAAATGTCATAAGTGTCAGTTCAACTCCTTTCTGTGTTCTAATGAAGTGAAGTTGAATCCTGTGGGCTAGGTTGAACTAGGTGGCACAAACTGAGTTGCTTTAGTCACATGAGGCCATGGGTCATCATAGCTGCATGGAGAATTGATCCATTGCTCTGAGAAACAGGCAATTTGAGAGCACAGTTCATTTGTAAAGCTTTTATTCTAGAAATGCCTTGAAGAGAGTAAAAATTAAATTGCTTAAACTTAAATTTAGAAGATTTGGTTTGGGTCCTTTTTTCCCCTTTTTGACAAGGGTATATATTTTAATTGGGGGGCACAAAAGTGAAAATTAATTCTCTTGTGTACTTGAGAATTAATTATTTTAGGAGAAGGAGTTAAGAGTGGATATTATATAGTTTATATAAGCAACAATTTAGTGTGTATTTTAACTTAAATACAGGACTTTGAACTGTATTTCTGAGCATTTTCAGATGTCTGAAAGACATGCTAACTTTATCTTCAGTTTATCTTGAGCTGAGATTTTTTTCAAAGGAATTTTTGTAGTACTGAATTTCCGTTTTATTAGCATAGCATTAAGATCTTTTAAAAAAAAGAAAGAACCAAAAAAGCAAACACCGCATTAAAGGAAAAGCTGAACTGTAGTTGAGGGGACATTATAAAGCTCCATAGTGATTTACATTAATAAAATTTAAATTTTTGGTTTTACACATAATCTTGCCCTGCTGTATGCTGCAAACTTCTACCTGTGGATGGTATTGCCTACAATTTCCATTCATCAAGTTTATTTATATGCCGTTTTTAAAAACTATGCAACATTTAATTGTATATGATAAAAAAATAGTCATCCTAAATGTGTGAAATACTGTATTACATTAATTGATAAATGCAGTGATCAAAAAGATTTACCGAAGCTTGTTTACAGATAATATTGACATGCATCTGAAGCAACAGTCAGTCAGTGTATTAAATAGCTGCCTTGAGCTCAATACCTCACAAAATTTATTTGCTTAATACTTTATTTGTATTAGTCGTATAGAATTGAATTCTATACTGGCATCAATACTAACTAAATTAACTTTCCTGAAGTAAAATGAGGAAATAAAATGAACAGCCGTAACACCAACTTTAATAATCAGCATCATCTTGTCTTCTTAAATTAGCTGAATTTAACTTGTTGGAAGCTATTCAACTTCTATTCAACTCCTCTTTAGTTTTCCATATTAGACATAAGTTCTAGTTTAAAATGCTGCTTGTATCTGTATCTTACATTTTAAAGCTGGAGATTACTCAATACAAGACGCAGCAAGCCCTGGCTCCTTTCGCACCACATCATTCTCCTTACCTAATGATAAAAGCTTCCAAAGTTCAGCTTATAGCTTAGCCATTTGCTTATAAAGATGATGTGACAAGTGAATGGTGCCACGTTAGTAATTCTTCATGTGATGAACTGAGGGATTGAATCCAATAAATTAGTTGTTGAATATTACTTTTAATTATTTCTGAAGAAGGCGAGTTGTGTTGTTTTAGGAACTACGGAAATTGCTCTCCCTTGATGCCTCGCTGACATTTTGGCCAACTTGGTTGAGTAATTTTTCAAGAATTAATGAGCCTCCTCTGGTTCTTTTGCTCTTTTAAGTGTTTTAGCCCCAGTGGAAATAGACTGGATATCTAGCAGCAACAAAATCAACAGTCTTTTCATCATGAACCTGTGCTTTTTGTTTTGCATGGTATTGCTTCCTGTGTGTTCAGCTCTCTTTTTGATCCTGAGCAGTTCACAGAGCTGAGGACCCAGTCTGCCCTCTCCACACGTGCCGCTGCCTGCGTGCTGGTTTTGCAGTGTTTGTGCATGATGCTGCCCAAGGCTGCCTGGCGCCGGGTGACTACCAGCACCGCTGCTGAGAAAAGGCAGCCTGTCCTCCACAGGATCACGAGGGAATTTGAGTGTTTTTCCTAGCTGCAACTGCACGTTGCTGTGTGATTCTGTGTTTCCATTTTTTTTTTCATCATTTGCTTTAGGAAGTGTGCACACACCAAGCATTCAGTGTTTTCTTAAAAGACTTGCTGTACCACTGCCCAACCACTGCTTCACACTGGGCAGGGCAAAGCTGTCAGACTTGCTGCATGTAGGGTAAATGAGTTGATACTTAGAAGGAGAGTTGGAAAAGGGTTTTTAAAGAAATGGGTAAAAGGGTCAGAATCAAGTAAAGAGTAGCAGAGTAGCTGAGCCATTTGGCACACCACTGAAAAACTAAAGTTGCTGGATACTCTATTTGACAGTCTTTGGCTTCTGCACACAGACCCCACTGCCCAATTTCTTTAATACAAGCCTAGCCCATGTGCCCAAAGCCTCCCCACAGTGTGCGGCAGGAGCTGGCGACTGGCGAGGAGGAGGAAGGGGCAGTGCTAGCATGGGAAGGCACAGAGCTGCCTGCAGGTTTGGGTTTGTTCTTCCTCTCTGTTGAGACAGCGCTATAGAGGTCCCTTCCAAACCCAACCATTGTGTTGGGTGACCTTGTGTGACTAGTGGCAAAAAAGGTGAGATTGGTTGGAGAAGTCAAGAGAGAGAGAATGAGTCAATACCAGTAAAATATACTCTAGAGAGTCTCTTCTCTGGTTCTTCTGTATTCCCTTCCCTTCCTCTCCAAAAAGGCAAACTTAATGCCAGTAGAAGTCCCTGGTCTGTACTGCTTCTTAACATGTCCATGGGAGCTGTCTGGGACAAGATTGGCCCAAATCAGAGCAGAAAATAGTATCAATTAAACAAATGTGGGACAGTGCTTGAATTGATACACTGGTCTGTTGATCTTCTTTTGTGGTAGAGTCAGACAGAACCAGGGTGAGGACAAGGTACGGGTTTGGGAAAGAGAGAAATGGTCACATCCTCTAAAAAAAATTCTCAGAGCTGAATTTAGAAACCAGGACACTTGAATAAAATAATTTTCCTGTTTGTTAGTGGCTTTTGCTTTGTTTGCCTCATTCCTCTGTATTTTTGGCTGAAATGGAGGATGGCAGGAAGTTATGATTGCTTAGTCAGAGGGAAGTAATAGTGGACTGTGCTCTACCTGTGTGCATATAATTGAATCGGCTTTAATTGGCATTTTGTGCACGCACTGAGTTGTGCATTATCTAATCATAGATTCTTTATTAACTACACAGGATGAATCCACCTAGAAAATAGTGGATGTTAGGCTGTAGAGAAACGATGAAAAGCTTTTGCTCATTTGTTGTCAAAGATGGGTGCTAAGTGGATCAGAGAACTGTGTAAAGAGAAGGGATGAATAAGGCAGCAAGGATAAGTTAAGACTTGTCTCCTGCCAGTACTCCTGAGCAAAGTTGCTTACAGAGATCAGTCGCTGCATCGAAGCCAGAAAACTTATTAACTGCTTCTGATATTTATCTTTGTACTTAGCTTTGCAAATGTAAGTATCTTTTAAAGTAGCTTTGTACACAGCTTCATACAACATAGATGTGTTGCATATATTATGTCTGCTTTCGAAGGGGCTTAAGATAAAATGGAAAAAATGCAGACAATTGATATTGAAGTTACATTTATATCTGTTGTCTTATATAGATTATTGTTTCCCTTTTCCAAGATCTCCAAATTCTAAATGCCTTTTGGATCTAATCGACAGTGCTTCCAGCATTTATTATTAATCATGCTGTAGTTCAAATCTGTCTGTGGTGTGGCAGTCAGTAACAGGGACGGACTTCTAGACTTCTTTGAATTCTTCTAGAATTATTTCAAGCTTAGAAACATCTAAGAGCAGCTCTGAGCCCTCCTGCTCTCAAACTGTAGATACTGTGATTCAGTTGTAATCATTTTTAGCAGTCCATAACTTAGTGCTCTGGCTTGGGAACAGATAGATTTTGGCACTTCATCTTTTGTGGTGGGTTTTTTTTTCCCCTCTCTTTAAGCAAAATAAAAATGAAAAAAGAAAGTTTTCTAATACTTATGATAAGACAGCTTTCCTAAATAAAGTGTGTGGGAGGTGCAAGTAAATTGCCTTCACATAAATAAATATATAATAGCTCTGTGAGGCAAGTTAGGGAGCCAGCACTAGAAAGTGAAAATTGTTCTTTAATTTGTGGGACTATTTTTTTACTAGTATTTTCCAAAGTGGACTTGTTAGTACATTCTAAATAATAGACATCAAAGTGACTTCATCTTACATGGATTATAAGAATAAATAATAAACGATTATGATGGGTTAAAGGGAAATTTTGAGTAAATTTATTACTAAATGGAAATCTTTTTCTGCTAGAGTTGGTCAGTACCATCTGTAGCACTTCATTTTTGTGCTTGTTTTCCTTTTAAGGTTTTACAGTTTGCCATGTGAGGATTTCAGTAAGTTTAAATAACAGGAGTTGCAATAACTGGGCTTTTAAATTTGCAACCAAGCTTGCTAAAAGTGCTTCCCATATCACTGGGCTTTTAAATTTGCAACCAAGCTCGCTAAAAGTGCTTCCCATATCATTAGGAACTGAATATTGTAAGATACTGCTGCTTAATTTCATTTATGTAATGTGAATTAAATTTATATTTTCCACTACTGCAAGTATTTTAAAAGTAACTCAATTAAAATAGCTTAAAGAAAGCTTGTAGTAATCTTCATATCTCTATTCTACACTGCTTGATAAGGCCTAGCTTTTTTTTTGTTTGTTCCCAGCGTTTGCGCTTAATGGGAGTTTGATATTTTAGGTTCTTATATGACCATTTTAATTCTGTGAAGAATTATGGGCATTATCCAGCATTACTCAGTATTATTTAATACATGTTTCCTGGATTTGTTTTACACATTTTTGTTATGGCTCTCTGTGGAGGAAGGTGGATTAGCCATGCCTGCAGGATATAAGCTGTTTATGATGGTACAGTATGATACACAGGGGAGGGTATTGCTACATTCTTGGTATATATAAACACTAGGTGGAAATGGAAATAAGGTGACTGAAATTTATTGCACTCTTGACAAGACAAGTGCAGGAGAACTGGAGAAAAAAAAAGATCTGGAATGAATCTGTACAGTAAAGAGGACTGAAATTGTTTGGTGGGAATGGAGCCTTATTTGGAACTTTATAAAGACTAGAAGAGTACATTTTTTTTGTCAAATATAAATTCAATTGCTTCAAGTACATTATCCACATAAAGAGCATGCAGTGTTTCCTCCAACTGAATTATGAGTAGCAGAGCAAGAGCTGGTGAGTGCCTGGTGGAAGCTGATACTAGATAAATAAAATTGTATTAAGTGTTGCATGTATGACCAAAGATGACTTCCCGTGAGAAGACAGATGGAAGTTGTTTTGGCCTTTATTTAGGAATTTGTGGAGAGGAAAATTTTCAGGAAAGAGGTGTACTAGGGAAATGACCCGGAAGGGTAAGAACACTGATGTTTCGGAAACTGGAGACATCCGATAGGACGGATGCCTCCAGAGAGCCCAGTGACAGTAACTTGGTCTGAACATTGCTTTAGGCATCAAATTTAACCACAGGTGGCTGAAACGTCTCCGAATTATCAATTGAGAATTTCATCTTCAGAAGCTAATAAGGGAGACCAGATGAAGTTCCATTAAGTGGCTGTAGTGTTGCTCCTACAATTCCACATAATGCTACATATATTACTTCTGATTTTCTATTTCTGTAAATATAATGACAGACAGTCATAATTTCTCCTAATTTTGAATCATACTTGGACTTTTTAAATGGACTACCATTTGTGATTTACCTATTGTCAAATAGTAGAGGATAAATTGTTCATCAAGTATATGATGAAAGACCAAGTTATCCACATACTACAGTTAACACCAAAACCTTGAAAGTAGAACAACAATATGTTGTTGCCAATATGCATACCAGTTTCTCAAATATCCATGTATATGCAGAATGTGTAGTGAAAGGAAGCCTTGCAAAATCAGCAGCTACAGCAAGATGTTTTTGCACAGTAACAAGAAGACATTATCACAAACAGGTGCTAATAGAAGATGTTTCGGATATTATACACAGCATGTGTTGATGAAATCCAAGTTGGGCTACTGATAAAAGGACAGTGAAATTAGAGAGATTATTTGTAATAATAGAATGGTTATGGTTGGAAGGGATTTTTGGAGATCATCTAATCCAAGCCCCTGCTCTTGAAGCAGGATGAACATCCAATTGGGCTGAGCCAGCTTCCCTGGGATATTACATACAAACATTGTGGTTACTTTAAAATAAGAGTGTCCAGCACTTCTCCTTAGACAAGTTGCATTAGATCTAATGGAAGTAATGGAAGTGTTTCTCAGACCTGCTATGTAATATAAAATGTAATGTTTGAGTTAGCAGGCTAACCTTGGCATTTTTTTTAAAATAAAAAATAAAAAAATAAAAAGAACTGTAGCTGCAGCTGGTGAAGTAAAAGTAGAGACTTTGGGGGATGAAGATAAAGATTTTTCCTATATTTTGGCACTGCTAAGCTAATCATAAGATATTTGTGTATAGTTGGGTTTGACAGCAAAACCAAAATAATATTCCATATTTGACACATGTTTTTTGAATAGAAATTAAGAGATTTATTTGTGCAAAACTTTGAGGATCATGATTTACAAATATGAAGGGAAGGTAATGGGCAGGACAAGGCATCTTAAATGTGCAATACAAAAAGCTATAAAGCTATTAAAAACTAAATTTCAGAAAAAAGGGTAAAGTAGATGTAGCAGTAATATACTTCTTTTAGGACACACCCACTTTCCTTAACAGACTACTTTCTAATAAAAACTTTCCTTGTAGAGATGAATGAGTCTCTGACATGAAATTATTAAACTTCTTCAGATATTTTACAAGTTACTATAATCTGGGCACTTTCCCAGAATGATACTAGCCTGGTATAATGAGTTTAGGAATACCAATCCTCTTAAACATACAGCTTTCAAATATACACTTAATGAGATGTCTGTCCACTTCATTCATTGCATGTGCTTCAGTGGCTTGTATAAAGATTTTAGTAGGAGCTGAGAATTTCAAACAAGGCTTCAGAGATGTGTGCAAGTGAAGTACTGGAAATCTGATAATATTAAAGCAATGAGTACCTTCAAGAAATGACCTGAAAGATCATCATTTCAGCAGCCATTCAGAATTACAGTGGAGTTAATTTTGGTGGGTTGATAGTAAAATCTTTATTCTCATATTACTTCAAAGTGTTTCTTTTGTCTTGTACCTGAATTTTGAGAATAGATGTCAGTGCATATATTCTGAGCTTATCTTAATGAGCCTTTGAATTCATTGAAGGCTAGAAATGCTTTGTGAGTCATCTTAAATCCAGACACATGAAATGTAAGGATCTTGATAATGTGAGATTAAAAATATTCAGTTGAAGAGCTTTTCTACCACTGGATTTACTTCAACAAGCAATTCAAAATCGAAAACTATTTTAATTCAGTCATTATAGAAAACACATAGAAATCAAGTATTCCCCATCCTTCCCCTTTCTCCTCTCTATTGGGAGAGGACCTAGTATAGAGAGACAGCAGAATTTTGATACACTTAAAATTATCTTATTGGAAAAACCTGGCATGTTCTGAATAGTGTAGTACCACTAGCAAGATGCCCTTTTTGGTTTGCAGTCCTACCACTGCTTATCGGAGCTATTATTCTATGGTTTAAATTATATTTCCATTTTTTAAGGGAGGGAATCAACACAAAAGATTTTAAGAATTAAAAAAAGGGCTTAAAAGTTAGAATCTAAGGCAAAGTAGCAAGCACTGTAGAAAGCCAGTATGTGTGTCTGAAGTCTGTAGCTTTCAGCATAATGAATCACTGATCAATCCTCTATAATATGTCTGGAAACCTTTACTTAATCAGAGTGGATTGAAAATTGGCAGGCATGAAGTAGTACCTTTAATAAGTTATCTAGAGTTGCTTAGGAACTACCTAAAAAGGTATTTGGGTAAAATGAAAAATTCACCCCCCCAAAATGGGAACAGACAGACTCTTCCTTTCTATATAGACTTACATTTAAAATGGAGAAGAGTACAAAAAATAGCTGAAAGAAGTAAAAAAAAACTTTAAGTCCTTTGGAAGAACATTCTACAGCCTCACCATGCATTGATTTATGTTGGATATAGCTATAGTGTATGTCAGCAAATACAAAATGGATAAACAACTGGTAGCAAAAGCAACCCAGAACACATGAAAGTCAAACACCTTATTTATGTGCCGAAAGCTTAGAAGCCCAACTGCTTTGTACCAGTCTTACACCTATTTTGTGGCTGGGCTTGGAATCAACAGTAGGGAAGGGCTCACATGTATGGATTTATAGAATAATTAATATCCAAGTAGAAAGGATGCAAAGTTAGACAGGATGAGAAAAATGAAGCAGATTTTTTTTTAAGTGAGGAAGAGAAGGAAATTCTTTAAAATGCCTTAAGTTCTATAGCAATGGCTTTCCCTCCATCTACTGTGTTTTGCTGTTTATCATTGTCATAGATTAAAGTCTGTGTATTTAAAAAAAAAAAGTCTTTTTTTAGCTGAAAGGATCAGTTTATGGAAATATAATCAGCATCTATAAATGCAGTAGGTTATAAGATAGGGATTATAACTATATTTTTTTATTTCACCAGAATGCAGAAATTTCTGTTTTTGAAGTGAACATTCGCTTTGTGGGTGGACTCCTTTCAGCTTACTATCTTTCAGGAGAAGAGGTAAGATATTTTCATGTACTATTTGAAATATTATCATCTAGATGTCTAGTTACCACTTTTATTTTTTCAGAAATAAACTAAACTTCTTTGTATCTTTGAAAATTTGACTTGTCTAGCAAAGAAAGACCTCTCTGCTAGATATTCTTGTTTCTCTCTGTGCAATTGCTTTGTCTGTTGTGGGTTTTTTTTCCACTCCATTCAAATCATACCAAGTGGGTTTTGTGTTGGAATATATGATTACAAAGTGCTCACGCTGCAGCGGTGGATCTGGTGCAGTGGGTACCTGCTGCTCAGATCATCCTGGTGAATGCCCTTTTACTAATAAACTGCACCTCTGAAAAAAGAGATGTTGGCCTTTCTCGTGAGATTGAAACGTCAGCTAAAAAGAAAAGAGGGGTTAAGAAAGAAAATAACTGGTAAGCCTGTGCATGTGAATGTCCTTAGAGCATTAATCTCCAATTAATCTCTATTGCCTCCGCAGTAATGAGTTTCAAAGGTCCTATCACAATGCCTGTCATGCTTTCTGGAGAGGATGAAGAAGCAATTTTGTCTAAGAGAGTCGACTAATGCAATTATTTCTGTAATAAATTTAGAGGGGGCTACACTATCACATGTACTCTGATATCTCACATTTTTGGGTTAGCACTTAGTCTTTAATTTTTCTAAGTTAAATTCACATTCCTCGTTGATGGATTATAATAGTGTTTTCTTGTAGGAATAACACAGATTAAAACTCTGTAATCACAGGTTGAATTTAGCATTGGATTTCTCTAAATCCAGACCTATTATTTGTGCAAACTCTACAAAAGCCTGAAGTTATGTGATTTTCTTTTCTATATAAATTTCCTGAGTATTAGGTAAAGTTCTCTTTTGCCGTTGTCACTTTAAATTATCTTAAATTCTGCAGTTTATGAGTTCTTGTTAAAATTCATTACCATGTCAGAGTTACATACTTGGAAAAGCAGTTTTGGGGAGACAGTCTCTGTGATGCTTATATGTCTACACTAAACTTATCTACCTACTTCTCATGTTTCTTTTCTCAGCGCAAATAGTATAGACAAGATATAAATGTTCTAAAAGTTTTTCATATTTTAAATTACTTACAATATTCTAAAAAAAAACCCACCTTTGACCTGTTTTGAATTTACTGTCAACAGTAATGAAAAGAATTTGAGAAAGGGTTAGTAGTTCGTTTTCATATTTACTACATTTTGTTTTACCTAATGCTTTATCTTTGGCTTTTGAAGAGAATCAGTTTTCTCCCTGCATTTATTGGGCAACCGAGGAATAAGCATAAAGAAAAGCTTTTAAAGGCTCTTGCTTTCCACTAGTTATCTCTTCCACTACAGATTTACTTCTCATAAACTGTAGTGAGCTTTTTCCGTATAACCTATGGCTGAATTTTAATTAACTGGTTGTGACAGATTAGGGATTGCTTCCTGGCAAACAATGAGCTGGTAGAGGACATTAAGACCTTTAAATTAAGTGGTGACTGGCTGCCGAGAAATGCCTGCGCAATTTGTCATCAGTGCTGTTAAGTTCGTTTATATGTTGATGGTTTATTTCTTGTGTTTGTTGATGTGCAGCCTTGCTTTTAGTCAGTAGATGTAGCTTCTCCTAAATAATTCCTAGTCATTGCTTCTCAGCCACTGCTCCACCTTTAGGGAGGCAGTTTTACAACTGTCTCTTTGACTAGATTTGTAGCTGATGTTAAATAAGACTCTTTTACAAATGAAATGAGGAAGTGGCACATTTAAAACAAAAGGTGTTTCACACAATACCTAATTAAGTGGAGTTCTTTGCCACAGGGTTTTTTGACCCTTGGTGTTAATGTCAATTCTCGGTATGAATGGACTCGTTCATGGAAGGAAAATGGGCTCCTCAAAATGAAGATGAAATGTTTAAGTGAGGAGGGCCCTGAGTCCCTGTGGGCTGGAAAGATACGGTCCATGCCTGCCACTTCTTAATGCTTTCACAGACATCTACTGTCCAAGGCAGAGTGAAGGTCCAGACTTCATCTTCCTAAACTAGTAGCTGCAAGAATGCCTTAGAACATGTAAATCTGCATGCTTCCTCCTGGACCTCTTAAATTTTTCTTTTACCTTTTTCAAAATTAGGGAAACTCTCTCCTTAATACAAAAGCAGTGACCAGCTGCTGAGCAGAGGAAGGCTGGGTGCAGCTCTTCTGATGACAGAGCACGTGGGCAACGGTGTGACACCCCCTTGCTGCATAAGCCTGTCCCTCACTGGTGCTCTTACAGGGTGGCAAGGACTTAAGCCCCAGCGTCTGGCTGCCCACACAGAAAGTATATTCTCCTTCGTCTTTAATCCCTTTTATTAGTGGGCCTCCCTAAACATTTGGAACAGTCTGTGTATAGGTCATCTTTCTCAGCAAAATGTTCATAATACTCTCTATCAGATTACCTATTTAGCAATTTATATTTGCCATGTTCACTTGTCAGTATCCTAGTTGAAGAAAGCAATGTTTCAGTAAAAGGAGTGACAAAAATAATTGTTTGTGCTTCTGAATTACACTTCTGTGGTTAATGATGCAAAGCTGCACCATATTGCACCATATATCCCATAATCATTTCTAAGTCTAACTAATCATGACTAGAGAATATTCTGTTGTACTGGGAAAATGCTAAAACGTTGTGCTCCATAATAGTTCATTCAATAAAGGCACCAATGTGACTAATTTAAGAAAGGAGCAAATGGAATATTTTGCCTGCTGATAAGTATGTGCCGCTCACTTTCAAATAGAGCTACGAGCTGCTTTATTATTAAACTTGCTAGAATTTGTGTCTTACTGGAATTAATTTAAACTGTATAAAAGTCCTAGAACAGCGTCATAGATTTTACATCACTTCTTTTAATGATTTGGCTTAAACGCAAACTAGAAAGAATTCCAGTCAAATACCGAACTTCAGTTGTAAAATTGCTACACAGAGCTTTTCTTGAAACCAGGTTTTCTGTTTTCTTGCGACTTGGTATGACCTTATGCATATTTACACTGTAAAGTAAGATACCTGGTAAAAAAGAAGAGTGTTAAGAACTGCTCTGGTATTTTCCAGTCTGATTTCTGGTATGCAAGAAGGAGTTGAGAGCATTGTCTACAAGTTCCCCTCTTCTGAAAAATACTGAAAACAAGTTCCTCTCTCCTATTTTTTTTTCCTCTTGTTTGTAACACATTTCCATATGCAGTGCCACCTTTGGAGGAAAACAACATTATGTCCTCAAACAGCAGCAAAGTCATGGAGATGACATGAACAGAAAAAAAGAATCAAATTTTGTCCTCTGTTTGTTTGATAGTTGGTTCTTATAGGTGCCATTAAAATTACTTTCACTATATAATAGCAGGGGCTGTCTTACTGAAGGCAGGTTCTGCAGTCAGGTGTGTTGCATAGGCAGAAATGGAAGGAGTTTTCAAAGGCAGTTAATGTTTGTATTGTTTTTTTCCACATCATGAAGCAGAAATGTGACAGGATTTTTTACTCTGATACTATATTCGGTTGAAGGAATGGGAATTTACCCTGATCAGGATGAAGAAAAAGTACATTTTTCCTGTTGATAGCTATCGGACTCCATGAGTTTCATAGATTGTTCTCTACTAACTTTTAATCAAAGCAAAAAGTGAAAAAGTGATTACATGTCACTTACTTAGGAATATCCGTATTTAGAATAGGGGTTGCAGTGCAATTTTTCGACCTTGCTTGATGATTTTGGCCTCCTGTCTGGCTTCAGGCTTAATCATTGCCCACTTAAAGCAGCCATCTATCAGTGATGATAGTGCTGTCTTATTAGTGAGAGGCAGACAAGAAATAATGATGCAGATGCTATTGATCTTTAGTTGCTTTTGCCAAGCGGATCACAAACACTGCAGACTTCAAAGAGTACTTGGACAGTACAGAATTTGACTGTAATTATTTTTATCTGGCTCTTCCTCCCTTCTAGATGTTTCTCTTCTGCCGAATATTTAGTTCAATAAATGCAAAAATTTATCTTACTCTTCATTTTGCTAAATTTTGAAGAGTAGTAGGATGAAGTTTGCTACATATAGAAGGATATTGGCCTGTTTCCAATTAGTAATGTAAGTTCCAAAAGAGATCCCCAGGGGATCTTATCTCACCAGCATGAGAATTGACCACATGTTTTATCTTCTGCTTCCTTTCACTTAACTTGACACTAATTGAACAAGAGGACTTTCATTTTATGTCCAAAAGCTTGATCTCTAATGCTGCTTGAAACTTCAGGCATACTCTATCAGCCTGATCACTTCTGTATGCGTGCTACTTAATCCCTCCTTAACTGTCTTCAGATTGGCAGTAGAATTCCCTATTTGTCCATACTTAGTAGAAACTAGAAGATTGCAATTGCCTGTAGTTTTCTACAGCACTGTTTTAAAGTTTGGGTCATCTTGGCCACCTACCATCCATCTGCTGCCACTTTAAGTGATACACCAGTACTTCAACAGGTCAGTGTTTTAGTTCCTTTAAAGCTCTGAAATGATCCTGATAATTTGCTTGGGTTCCTATTTCATAGGATCCTAAAGTTGTTGAGCTTGAACAGTATTTCAAAAGGTCACCTAGTGCAACATCAGTATTCTCACGATGTGTTAGGCTTGTCTTTGGGAACCTGCCCACACTCTTCAAGACTAGACACTGCAAAGTTAGCTTTTCCGCAACGTCTTTGTTCCACGCAGTGCTCATTTAACATTTGACATACGTACATATACATATATACACATATGTGTATATATATATAATTGTGTATAATTGTTCTTTTTGGCTTACTGGCAAACTTCATATTTCTCACTTTCTTATTCCCCTCCCCTGCCCCCCAGTTGTTATTTTTATAACTTCTATAATAAAAGTTATAAATCATAATTGCTTTTAGCCTACTTTTTTCTTAAAACTTGTCAGACTTTGTTCATTTTCATGCTCCTTATTTGGACAAAATACTTTTGCCTTTTTTTTTTTTGCCTTCTTTAGCATCAAAGCAAAATAAGACAGTAGTCATCCAAGTCTTTTAAGATTCTTTGACCCTGAACCTTCTTTTACCAAGTGGTCTCCATCTCAACTCTACCAGTTCAGCTGTTCCTTTCAGCTAGTTCCTTTTAGCTGATCTTCTTGATTCTCTTTCATTTCTCTTAAATGTTACCAAGGTGGACATTTTGTTTATTAGATGTTGAATTGCAGCATATGGTCACAGTGAGTTTCTCCTTGACTAATAGCATATTGGACTTAGCCCAGTGCTACTCTTTCTCTTACGGTCTCCTGAGTTTCTCCAAGAAGCAGTTATTGCAATACGTAAAAATACAGTTTATATCCCACCCGGATGCAACATTTAACAGTCTAGGCAGGGACAGAGAAGGATGTAAAATCTCCGATAATTGTTTCTTACAATTATGGCCTGTGTAATCTCCATTAATATTTCAATGACCTTTAATAGACCTAACGCTTCTCTCTCTGTGCTAGCTGCATGAAAATACACTACAGTGCAGTTACAGTCTTGCTCTTGTGTAGGTTTTCCTGATTCCGAAAGCTGCCTCATTCCTGGTAATTCTGGCTTCTTTCTGCCTGCGCTTCTTGCTAAGCTGCTCTGTACAGCTCTGCCTCACACATAATGCTGAGGAAGGCGCAAAGAACAGTAACACAGAGATGTTCATTTTCAATCCCTAACTGATTTAAATTTTGCTTCTCATAGTTCTGTCTCTTCCCTCTCTCCTTTGAGGTTCCTGATATCCACAAATATAAACCATGTCTGGGAATTCCTCCTAGGTTCTAAGGAGAGTTTCCAAAGGCTTCTGGAGCCTGTTGCCACTACACCAAGCAAGCAACACACCTCTGGCTCTGCCACTGCCTTTTTTATTTAATTCTTTTTTTGCCTCATAACAAAGACCCTCAGGCCAGCTGCATTAATATAAAGTGAAAACCGGCGATTCGCATTAATTCACTGAATTACTGACTGCTGGGGCTCAGCGGTGGGTATGTGTCTCTTTCGGCTGTCTGACGTGAGCTTGAATTTCTACAGCAGTGGGGAAAAAAGAACTAGTGTGATACCTGTTTCAGTGCAGTACAAAACCAGAGTCCAATGCCCTGATTTTGGTCTGAAAAACGTGAGTTTAGGGCTCTGACCACCAATTTCATTTCTAATAGTTTTCCTTTAGCATAAATAAAAGCAGTTTGTGTGTTTTGGGAGAGTTTTTATTTGTCTATTTTTCTTTAACTTGTCCCAAGACAAGGCTTATGCATCATGTCTTTACATTCATGCATTGAGTTAAAAAATAAATAAAATAAATAGAAATGCTTCATTATTCAATGCATCAACTTTTACAAAAAATCCCTGCTCACCTCGGACTACTATGCTGGGATGCTAAAGCTGGTAAATTGTTAGATATGTTAGAAAGGAGAATGGATGATAATGAGAGCTAAGTAATATCTGATTCTGATTGTAACAGCTGGTGTGTTTGACATGAACTCGTGAGCTATATTATTAAGTAGAATTCAAGCAGCTGAGAGGGAGCTGGTTTGTTTGTTCTGAGGATTTGGCTCCCAACCAGCCCCCGTAGTTTCACTTGATTGTGGTTCTACAGAACAGTTGGAGAGGGCATGCCTACAAGAAAACTCGGTGTTGGTGCTTTCCTTTTGAGCAGCAGCACTTCTAGACAGAGCTGGAATAAGAATTGTTTGTATATGTGCTAATACACTCTACAGAAGAAATTGCATTCTACATTATTAACAGTTGGTCCAAAGGCAACATGTATCCACAAAGAAATTCAGTCTTGAAGTTCTCTCTCTTTCATATATTTCGTTATTAGGCTCTGTCATTTTGCATCACCAAATACTATTGTAATAATGAAGCCGAGTAAAAAGAGAATAAAGATGTGTTTCCTAAGAGTTGGTGGCTTAGTCCTGTTTGCAAGTCTAATGGAAAATGCACAAGGTATGGTTAAGTAGATTATTTTTGGCTCTGTGGAGCCACTTGCAATATCAAGATTATTGCAAATATGCTGTCCGTTTCTAAAGAATTTTATATCTCTGTGTACATATATGTCACATATATGTGTGATATACAAACACACACACCCCCCAAGAATCTGACCTATATAGAAATGAAAGGAACAACAAAATATCTCAGCTACTGTTAATGGTAGAAGTAGATCAGCATTAATATAACCTTTTTAATTACAAGCAAAATAAAAAGTTTTGAGAATGTATATGTTTATGTTCTCTCCACAGATGTATGATAAAAGGATAATTAGTTATCTCAAAGGTATCAAATTGTACTGCATCACTGTGAGATTTTTTTTTCTCCAAAAAGTACTGGTAAAAATCATGCACGCTTGCATTTAACTCAGGGCACAAAGTACACTAGCTCTTTCTTAGTATTTAACCACTTTTTGTAGGATTCTGTTCTGTGCTGTGTTTCCATAGACTGATTCTGATCCATACGTTAATTTTAATTAAGTTGAGAATTAGGTAGAAATAGCCTTCCTCTCCTTTTAAGCTTTGAGAAGATAAAAGAGTAAACCATTGGGTAGAAGATTCCTGTCTTTTCATTCTGTAGGAAACTATTAAGATATTTCATCAGATTTCCAAATTTGACTTTCTTAAAGAATCCTTCAACTTCTGAATCTCTTTGCAAAAAGTTTAATTACTTCTATTAAAGAATATGTGAGAGTTACTTCTAAGTATTTTAAATATAAATCAAGTGAATAGAAGTATATGATGAAATGGGAAAAGGTTCTCATTTTAAAAAATGATTGTGAACCTAAAACTGGCAGCAAATCTGCTTGCATAAAGGTCATGGAGTATGGCTAGGAAACTGTTTTGCAGTAGAGCCTTACTCTTTCTAAATGAAGGCATGAGATTTTGGACTGTGGGATGGGATGTGGATACACATTGGAGAGAGGTTTTAAAGACTATGCTTTATTTTGCCAGACAGTGTCCCACACACAGAATATTTGTCAAAAAATGGTATCACTTAGAGTATCCTAGGGAGAAACTACTGGCCTGTTTTTTATTTCTCATGGGCTTTAAGAAAATAAATAGTTCTTTGTACTAGGAGTCTTGCATTTTTCCCTGGGATTTTGTGACATGCATTGAGAGATACCAGAAAAAGGTGCTGGAGTATGACAAATTTTTTATGAAGCTCCAGCAAGAGGATAAACCTCATCAAATTTGCTGCTTGAAAGATCAGATTAGACATTCATTACAGAACACCACAATCTGTGCCACAAACAGTCCTGCTGCTTCAAGCTAACTGAAGATCACTGAGCAAATTGAATGCTTCAAATCAGAACTACACATTGTTGCTGCTTTTGCATGCAGTTCATGCCTTCAGCAAAAGGTATGGATAACAGCATGTTTGCTGCCGAAGAAACAGATATCCCGTTTGTCTCCTTTGGATTTAGCAATACATCTTGCCCAGAAGATCAAATCTGAAACAGACCCAAACAAGGCTGTTGGCATTAAGTTAGCATGAAGTCTTGAGACTGATTTATGGAGAGTGCTAATTGGCCTGTATATCTTTTGGCAGAATCTATTGCTGGTGCTTTTTCAAACAACAGAAATCAAGGATTTGAAAGGAAAAATAAGAATGGAGATTTTTACGACATCTTCCAGTAATTGCTGGAGTCCATGTGCTGGTTTTGTGCCAGTTGTTTGTAAAAATGCAACAGTTGAGTAACGTTGATAAATGTTATGGTTGATAAATGAGTGAAGTTCCTGTCTGTCCGGTGCCAAACACTTGCCTCTGCCATAGACAGACTGTATTTGCACCCTATGTGCAAATAATTGAGTTAGGAATTTGGAAAAGATGTTCACATGAAAAATCCTGTGCCACTTCCAGCACAACCGATGCCAAGGGAAATTTGGGCATTTGGCGGGTGATTATTCCTAACTAGAGCTGTCATGGAGCATATGAAAGACAAATCTTTGTTCTTCTCAAGGCGATGAATATATGTGCTTGTTAAGCAGACATTTGATTGCACAATAAGTCGCAAGCTGCAAGCCTTTCTCAAGCCGAAGATTGAGAAGAGGATGAGCAAGATCATTTTCATCAGTATTTGAAGGATGAAAAAGAGAGAATATGTAGTGCCAGTGTCTCATAGAAATCCAGCTTGCTTTCATCAAGTAAAATTAATCTAGGATAGAGCTAAACATCAGATACAGTTTTTGACTCTTTGATTATATTGCAAGTCTTTTGTCAATGAGTATGCAAGACTTAGCTGTTTTATTGCCCAAAATATTGTCATATAGAGATAGTATAACTATTAGGAACATAATCACGATCAAAGAGCTACTGGTCAGCAGAGGTTATTGCATTTGAATGGGTATAGAGTTATATAGGCTGAGAAGGCATCCTTTGCATTTGTCACATCTGGTGTTGGTATCAGAATTCATTAACTAAGTAGATATAGTTTATGGAAAATATTGCTACCAAGCTGCATGTGGCGAAGACTGGTTGACGTGGACATGTTATGCTTTTGTACTTCACAGGTGTTTTCTGATCAGCTACCTACCATTTAATTTTCTAGTAGTGCATAAGCTGTGAGAGGTAAGGATATCTTAAGATATTCTGAAGGACTTTTATCTTCTGGAGTCATGTTCAGCTGAGATATTCTCCACTCAAAACACCTGTTAATCCACATGACTTTGCATAGCCATTCAAATAATAATTAGTTAAGACCGATTCCAACTGTTCAGCTACATAAAGGCTCAAAAGCTTGCGTAAAACCTGAGTAAACTGACACAATCCCATCAGCAAGCAAGGAAGAATCACTTCAGCAGCAGTACCCGGAGCAGCGGCAACCTTCAGTTAACAAAACCAACTTCCCTCTGGCGTCATGGGCCAGTCCCATTGTTTCTTGTGTCACAGATGCATCTAACTACCACAAGGGCTCTGCAAGTAGTTAATCTGAGGAGCTAGCTGTGTCCGGTTTGTTTTCTCCAGCCTTTAGGCAGTCATCTGCTTTGCAGGCTAAGCAGAACAACCATGCTAGTTGTTCTTGGAAGCCGGTTCGGTCCTGTTAGTGATTTAAAGTCACGCTGTCCCTTGGGTGGCCTGTTGTCCTTAATTTTTGCAAGCATGGCTAGATATTTTTACAGTCCAGTAGATTTCTCAGGATCATCATGTGAAAAGGATATGCTGTGAAACTCATTCTCTTCCTTTTTTCTTTAAAAAACATTTTTGTTTCCTTCCAAACCAACAGCTGCAGAACAAAGTCAGCAGCTCATGATTCCATTTCCTAAAGGATGCTATTTTTCCCAACTTGTTCTTAAAAACACCATTCACAGTGTACAGACAATTTCAATCTTTTTCCTTTTATCATGCAAAACCAGTGAATAACTCAAACCTTCTGATCAGCATTTGCTGCTGGTAGGATCGCTCTTACAGACAGCATTCAGCCTATGCTCAGTCTTTTCTCTATAGTCGCTTTTATTTTCATTTATGTTCGAGAGGGGAGAACAAATCACCATCTTGATTCCAGGCAAGATCAATACCTCTGGGATGTTCTAGGCAAATAGTGCCACACTGCTACAGGAAACTGGTGGGATAGCCCTAAGCTTTCAGGTCATCTGGGGACATTTGCTCCGATGTCAAACGCCGTCAGCTTTTCTGACTTTCTTGGAGGATGAGCGTTAATATGCTTATTAGTTGACCCAAAGCCTTACCAAGAGGCTTTCTGAGATAGTGAAAACAATTCCTTGCTCAACCAGTTCCTTCTGAAAAGGCTGGGTCAGTTGGTGCTAAAAGAACTGAGTTTAAGCTGTTGCTAAAATAACCCTTTGTATGCACTTTTAAGACTTTCTTACATCTTTCTTAATTATCTTTTATGTTAAGACTTTCTAAACTGGTCTGTAAATTATTGAGTCATACCATAAAATAAAACAGTAGAGCCATGCAACGAGTTTTGGGAGAAGGATTTTTTTTTTCCATGACCATCATGTTTTATTTTTTATTCTTCTCCCTACCTGCTAATGCATATTCTTCTTCTTTCAAGAAGAAACTCCCCAATTCCTTTTGACTGACAGGCATGTTTTGTAATAGAATATGTAGAATTTGAGATCGTGGTGCACTTGAAAAAAAATAAAAATTCCTTATATAAAAGCTACAAGGTACATAATAGAGCTCTCTTCTTCCATAGTCAAAGAGGAGATGGTAAGTGGCAGTATTTTGTGACACTTACACTGAGCATGGGGAGGGTAAACAAAATAGTAATAGCTATAAATGCTAATACAAGTATTTTAAATCTTTATTATAAATACTTCTAACAGTCGTTTCTTCTCAGTACACACTGCATTCAAAAACCATGTAATGTTTATTTTTGGGGCTAACACTTCATTGTTGTTTAATTATAGAAATGAATTCCAGGTTTAACAGTAAGAAAAATGTAACTGTAAGGAATTCAGTAAAGCGCTTGCATTGCTCATAAATTTATGACTTGCTGGCAGCACTACTCTTCAGTGAGCACACTTTTTTTCCAACTCTTCAGAATAGGAAATGTCTCCTTGCCTTCGTATATTTTAGTCAGTTTTATGGCTTGTCCAGTAAGAGAAGTAGTCTTACAGTAAACAGAAAGGAAATGAATTAGTCTGCCTGATGATTTAGCTTGCCACATACAAGCAGCTTCCTCCTCTCTTGAAGCCTTCTGATTTTTTTTTTCTACTACATTAAAAGAATGGCAAGAGTCTTCGCATTTTTTATATTTATTTTAAGGAAAATATACAAACATTTTATTTAGGTTTGTTTTGGACATGCACATAATTCATCAGGCAATTCATCCGCTATTGTCGTTCAGAAAAATCTCAACAAAAAGATAAGTACTGAGTTAAGAAATCATCATGTTGCTTTCCAACTGTACAAAAGAAGTCTTTTCTTGTTATATTACTTATATAAATACCCAGCAAAGTAGTGTGCCAGAAATTGTAGGGGAGAAAGGATCTTAAGAAATAAGCAAAACTTTATCATGTTCCTCTTTTCTTAGAAGAGACTTATTAAAATATGTAAGTAATACAACTACTGGCATCACAAAAACTCACTTGTCATAAAAGCAAGCTAAGTTGGTTGCTTTTTGCACAGAATTGCAGATTCAGGTTTAGTTTACCTGAATGATGCCTTCTAAATACCATTATTTTAATGGAATTTTCCAAAACAAATGAGAAAAGTGGTTTCTATGTTGTTAACAGGTGTGACAGGCATCAGCGTCCACTTGTAATTTGAGAAACTACTGTTCTAATGTAAGAGTTGGAACAGATAAAAACTCTTGATTCCTTTTCCATAAATAAAAAAGGGAAACAAAAGTAGTCTCTAGCTGCTTGTCGCAGGGAAGCAGAGCAAGATTAATGACACAGATTTATAATCAAATGGTTTGTTCCAAAGTGATCCATGCCATAAATCTAACACAATAACAGTAATACTTTCTTTATAATAGTGACCATTTAACTTTTTTTTAAAGATATTTATGGTGTTTCCAGTATCAGAGATAATAATGTTTAAACCTGATACAGCCTTAAAATAAAACAAATTTCCACTGAATAGTCATGATATTCAGTAAATGTTTAAATGGTAGAAGAAATACTAAAAGTAGTTTTGAATTTCTTCTTCTGAATGCACGGACACATCAAATTAATGGTCGGGGAATTGCTCATGCATCAGGGAAAGCAGAGCATCTCTGTAAAGAGCATTAAACTGTCTATTGCAAATGGGAGTATTTAAGCTTTTTGTTTAATGAAGACTGTAAAATCTTTCTAAAGTACATCACTACTTCCTCAAAAGAGGAGACTCTTGGCACAGACTGGTGTGCCTACCCAAGGTATAGCTTGGATAAAAGTCATTACCTTGGTTATTAGGACTATCCTGTCACACTACTCTGTAAGCACCCTCATGCTGTGCCACAACATATGTTAACTTGCACCCCCAGCTTCATGAAAACTTAATCCTGACAGACTATAGAACAGCTCCTTGATGTGGCTCTGGAGCACTTCAAGTAAAAATAACAGGAGAAAACTTTTTTTATTTTTTTTTGGGGCAGCAACACAGGATGAGAGTTTTGCAGCCGGAGACATAGTTCACTGAGCTCAGCCAGAAATGAGTGTGTGCTACCTCATCTGAGGGCCAAAGCTGAGGTTGTTGCTGTGGCAAAGGCAGTACAGGCATCATCAGGGTAAATTTTAACCAGCTGAGAGCCGATACCAGTACCTGATTTAAAATACTTGTGATCAGAGTAGGCAAACAACATTTCCTTTTTTCAGATGTTTCATTATCCCTTCCCCCCAGCTGCTAGCAGTAGTGAAATAAGCAGTCATTCAAGATGCTTTATTTTTCTCCCTGCTTAAATGATCTCCAACTAAATCACTAGTGCTTAACCTTATGTGAACATCTCTATGGGGCTTCAGTTCTGGAGTCTATACTGTGAAACTTGCAGGTGTTTTTCACTAGTATGTGGGGAAAGTTTGTCAGGATGTCAGCTTTGTCACATGTCTGAAGAATGGAGAGATTCAAGATTTGAAATGCATCTGGTCTGGTCACCACAGTCCTGCCAGTTGAGGTGTAGCCACTTGAGGTATAAATTCATTAAACTATTGTTCTGATGTTGGAGGAAAATACTCCAATAATCAAATGAATTTAGAAGGAGAAAAAAGGCAGAGCGGAAGCACAATAAAAGTAGGAATACTCAGTATCCTGGTCATGATGAGGTATTTGTATATTTAATAAGCATCATTCAAAGCTCTTCCCATTAGCAACTGGAACAAACTTACATTTGTCATGTAATGCTGGCCTCGAATTTAAGCAGCAGCTCTCAGTTTCCTATTGAGGTAATGCTGAAAAGCAAATGGAACATCCAATACCTGCACAAAGTGATTGTAGCCTTTTATGTGCCTGCCACGGTGGTCTGGGAGCTTACTTCATGGTGAATCAGTTAATGGTATTGGAATTAAAATACACAATTAAACTTACAAGGCCAGGAATGAATCTTCTGTTAGCACTTTATGCTGCGTTAAGGATGTGATTATAGATTCACCATGCAACATTTATTAGGCTCCTCCAGCCCACCCCCCCTTACACAGATGGTGTTGCAAATCACCTCTCAACAGTCACCTGCTTGAAAGGAGAGTTTCATATGCAAAGTGCTATTCTTTGTTTAGATATGATAGCTTGCAAGATGTAAAATGAGGCAGCTATTTAAATTTGTTGTTACAGCACTTGGGCTGGGTACACAAGATTAAATAAAGAGAAAATTAGGAAGCAGATGCTTGTGGCTTAACAGAGGAATTGTGCTAAAAGATACTCCTCATTACTGGTGGATATGAGTAATTTTACTAAGGCAGCTGTTTCCTTAATCAGGAAAAACACAAACCTATAAGATGACATCCAGATGTTTTCTGTATCACTTCCCAATTTAATGACTTTTCATTGTATATACTGTATTTTTCATTCCATTCATGTTTATTTATGTTACAGGCAGTATATTTTCAAATATGTGTACTTCATGTGTTTCACACACAAATGTGTGTACTTTCTTAATTATACAAGAACTGAGCTGTAAAGATATATATTTTGAGCTTTTGACATATTTGCCTGGTACTAGTCCTGTAGCTTCCAGGACTAACGATGCTCCATGTCTCTCACTCGCATCCAAGTAGTTAAACATCAGATTTCTGCAGGTTGTGGATTTTTTTTTTTTTTTGGCGGGGAGGGAGGGCACTGTTTGTGGTGAGGGGGTTGGTTTTATGAGACAGTGTCTGTTCATCCTCCACTTGTGCAATTGCACAGTGTTTCAGTCAGTGCTACCCACGGCTCCTGAGTAGGATGTACTGACGTGTGAACAGTGGGTTAAGACCCAGTGCCAGTTATCTGGATATTGAACAAAATCAGAGATTTAAACTTGCACTAGCTTTCAGGCTTAGGCTCGGTCCTCAGTCACGGCCTGCTGACAGTTTTAATGGCTGCTATCTTGCCATCTGCCATTGCTAGAGACATATGCTTTATTGGGCCGGAGACTTGGGATTCCAGATTTTTCAGTGATTCATTTCTATTTCTGACAGGTCATAAGAATGGCATCTCAAATACCTGACATGGATTCATCGACACTGAGCAATTTTATAATTTATTTATAAATAAAGTGTGTGGGTTTCTAGAATCAATTTTTAATTGAGCCTAGCTTTCTATCAACGTGTGTTTTGATAGCTGGGGTCCGGGGCTCAGGATCCAGCTGCCAGCACGTAGCTGATCTGCACACACACAGCAAATGCAGCTCGTTACTGCATGCATCTCTTGAAAAGTTAAGGCAGCCCTGAATTTGAGCTAGGAAATTCTCAAAGGCTTTTGTGCTTGAAGAATTACTTTTATTACAGACTTAAGTTTTGCTTACTTCATTCATCACCACCTGTTCCAGAATTTAATCGCACCAGCGATATTAAATGATCAGTTCATGTGCTTTCTAGGTACTAATGAGATGTAGCTTCTAATTGTGCAAGTATTCATAAACTTAAAAAAAAAGTCAATTTTTTTTGAAATTAGTAGATTCATTAGCAATTACTTTTTCGCTTCTGGTCTAAAAGTTGTTCCTATTAAATTTTCTTGGCATTTATAGCTACATAGGCAAACTTAAAGACACAGCTGCATAAGTAGCACATGGGAAAATAACTTAATGTAACTGGAACAAACTCTTCCCTTATGATTTCTTAATTCTACAGGATTGAGCAGTTCCTTCCCTCATTTCAACCTTGAGTGCAGTTCAGGTGCATGTGTTTTTGTGCCTTAATATTTCCTTGTTTTATGCCTGCCTTGCCTTCTTTCTGCCTGAGATTTTGTACTACTGATTACTGGCTTTCCTAAAATAAGATTTTAGAATACAATATATCTTCTTAAAAATTCTTTACTTAAAAAGCAATTAAAGTAATTATGAGTTAGTTAATGATGGTAACTTTTTTGTTTTGTTTGTTCCTATCTACATTTGGATTAAATCTAACTAATCCAATTACTTCCATTTGATGAAGTTTTATACAACCTTTCAGGGTGGAGGAGACATCTTTCAAGGTACTGTGTGATTTCTTAGGTCAACTGAGTTGCTATCTGTGAAAACATAACAAAAAAGGCTAATCAAATAAAGGAAGGAACATATTTCTTTTTGGTAGAATTGTATGTGTTTTTTGCACTATGTTTAATTAGTTTAATTAATGAACAATGATTTGTCAGCCCGGTGTATGTTTTAGCTTACTTTGTAAGATAACAGGTATTCATTTCTCACTGCTCTTCGATTTTGAATATCCCATCCATTAGATGAGTGTATCCTGTAACATTCTCATACCCAACCAACCGCCCTGGGCTGGAAGCAGCACTTTCTGCTCACCGCTCTCGCACCTTTCTCACATCTCTTGTTATCACAGGGCCCAGTAAAGCTTTCTGCATACTTGCAAGGTTTTCAAAAGCTGGAAACTTCTGTGTACCTTCTTGAATAGGCACGGCATCTTCCACGTGCAGAGTTTTCCAGACTTGAGCTCTCTAATGTCTCACATGATCTCGTGTGTTGAATAGGTATTTCCTAGGTTTGCTGACTTGGGAACCAATATGCATGCTTGTCTTTTAACACACTTGCAGCCCAGAACTATCTGACAGTGGAGGTTTAGCAAGATTATAGAAATGACCATAGACAATAGTTATTTTTAATATAGTTGGCGTGGTTCTTCTGTGCAATAGAGATGTGGATGTAGGTTAATGCTTCTTTGATGAGGACTTTAATGAGAGGGGGCTGATAGAGATCCTTTACTGAACTAAGTCTTTGTAGTTTAATGCTTTTGAGGGATTTTCTTTCCACTAGTAACACCAAAATGGCCCTCTGTAACAGCTTAACTTGTGCTCCCTCTGCCGGCTTTCCTACCAGATGGAAAGCATTCTTCTGATTTTCAGGGAGGTTGGCTTGTTTGTCAGAAATCTTCTTAAACTAAACTGCTGTTGTGTCCAGTCAAAATTCTCATGTCAAGCTCTGACAAATGTCTCTTTGTTAAGAATCTAAAGGAGCCTTTGTTTCCCCTTGTGGTTTGAGGAAGTGATGCACGTTCAGCCTTCTGACACACGAGCCTGCTCCTCATGGCCTGGGTTAGAGAGGTGCCCTGGCGAGTGGCCTTGATGGCCCAGGAAATGCAGGTCCAGCCCTCTGCTTCCCAGCCAGAAAGTCCTCCCCAAACTCAGACTGCCAAGGACCAGCTCCAGGGCTGGCTCCTGGGCCATGTATAGTCACACTGGTTGGCTGTGGCCCATCTCTAACCACCTTAGGTCTGCTTCCAGGCAGAGCCACCCGTTTCTTGTGCACATTCCTCTTGATCCCAGGGACGGGAGGACATCTGGGCCTAGGGGGACTTCTGTGGCGTTTCACACGTGCTGCTCTCAAGATCTAGCTGACCCAAAACTAGTAAGGCTGCTTGGACCCAATGTATTTCAGCAGAGAAACTTCTCAAAACCTCCTCCATGGCACACCTGGATTTGGGAGGGCAATAAATGTAATTACAGCTGAAAAGGTCCAAGACAAAGTCTGCATGGGCTCCTCCTGTTAGCACTGGTTACAGCACTGCTCCTCACTGTGGATCTCAGCTTATTAACCATCTTTTCACCTTGTAGCACAGCTAATCCATAAATGACTTGGCTCAGCAAGAGGTAATTGAGGGCTGACTGAAATTAAACTTGAAACCACCTGTTCCTGTCAAGGTAATTGTAATTGTAAAAGCAGTAATTGCTACTGAATTAATGTCAGCAACTGGGTAACTTACAAAGGTGTCGTAAATGTTGAAAATATATTACAAGAAAGGATTTTGAATAATATAACCTTTAAGTGTGGTACCATTTAATATCAAAGCTTGTCAAATAGTTCAGCTTTATGCTATCTCAAGTATTCTGATACTTCGAAGTGCAGCACAAACATTCCTAGAGCTTTCCCAGTCTTCCCTGGTGAAAACAGGGTAAGATGCAATCATAACAAAAATCTGGATTGTCTTTCAGTGGAGAAGGGATTAGAACAAACTCTCTTAAAAGATTTCTTCATTTTTAACAGGTCATCTTAAACCTAAATCAACGTTTGCTAAACTGAAGGGATTTCTGTTTAGTTGTCTGAAGGGAAACAAAGCAGTCTGTCCTTCTTAATTTTTCTGCTCGTTTCCTACTTTTGCACTGAAATATTCATTCCTTACTCTACTGGGAAAGGCAGTCAGGTACAGCAAAGAAAGCAATAAATCTTACTTACTGCCATGTCAGTTTTTATCAGTAAATATAATGCAAAAGTGAAAAATGCTTAATTTGACAGAATTAGAAATGTGGAGAAAATGTCTTTGTCAATTTAAAAAATAATAACAGATTAGGATTGTATCCTCTGATTGCTGCTAAAATATAACTTCTGTTTTCAGTATTATACTGTAAATGTTTCTGTGAACGTTGTTTATATCAAATACTGCAATGGGTTTATACCCACATGGGCTTGAAGGACACAATTACCCCATCTTTCTAGTTATATTTCATATGAGTGCCTTTTTTAGATAGAACTATGGACATTATTTTATGATAATACACCATTGTGCTATTTGTTAATTATATTTGCCTCATACAAAATTCTAATATATTTTGTTGTATTTTGTTTTCTTCCTGATTAGCAACAGCAATTACATCTACAATGAGCTAATATAACATTTTCATAGGGATTTGTCGTTCCACCTAGAGGAAATGTGTTTGTTTATCCAGAGGAGATAATATTCCTGCACTATAATGAAAGTCACTACTGCATCAAATGACAGCTATGAAGTCAGTCCTATAGTTGCATCTTTACAGAAAAAAGCAGTTATTTCTCCATTTCCCTGATCTCACTGATTACTGGATTGGGTCTTCTCCATGAGCAGTGCAGTTCTGAATGTTTGACCACTTTTAAAATTCCCTTTTAAAAAGATAAAGACCTTTCATCTAAAACCATTTAGAAAAGAAAGTTACAGAAAACACGCTTTTGATAGCTGTATCCCACAAAACTAGGTAGAGAATGAAAGGAACTGCTTTAAATTAAGCTGGCATTTGGAAAACTTAGTTCATTAAATTCCTGACAAAGTTTCATTTGAAGTTCTTCTCTGTCATTTTGGTTTATGCCCAAAATTTCTGCTTTTGCATCAGTAACACAAAGTAAGCAGAACCAAAAAAAAACAAACCAAAATGCTTTTCTAAGCAAGAGTGCTTCAGGTCACATTTGAGAGAAATGAGGAAATTTTTTTTTTTAAAAAAAAAGGACTCAGGACTTCAAGAAAACTGCTGATGAAAGTACAGTATATGTAAATGTGGTTACTTTCCTTTTTCAGTAATAGTGTAGCAGTGCTACTAGAATGAAAGATATATAACTACTTAGGAAGTGAATGACTTGTTGGCATGGGGAATCCTGATAAGCAAGCTTACAAAATCCTGCAAAAGCACACCACCTTTAGCTTAGATCTGGTAGAAGAAGGTCCTCACTTCCAGATTTGTTTGTTGTCTCATATGAAGACCAAAAGTATTTACTCGTATTAAAAGAAAAATAAGAACATCATTTAATGGAATGAGAAATTAATATTTTGCTCTCTGGATAAATGAGCTCGCTTGATATGTGTTCTAGCTGCAGAGGATGAACGGACAATAACAGGAAAGCTGAATGTGCTTCCCTGCACAGTTCAGGACAGTGCAGCATTGTCCTGCAGCGACATTGCTTTCCTCTTTATGCATTGCTGTGCTAAAATGTCATTCAGAGAATTGCTTACTTGGAGTCATGGGGGCAGGATGGGCGTGGGAGACGGATTAATTTTTAAGGCACCTCAGATTAGTAGCTGAAAGGACAAGGACAACATTGCTGTTATTTTAACTTAGTATAAATTGACTTAGAGGTTATTACTCAGAGCTAGTAGTATAAACAGGCATCTCAATGGAAGTTACTCTATTTTCTGTACAGACTATAGTATGTAATTTATTTCAGTGAACTGGGACTGCGGAGTGTGCAGTAGTCTATAAACTTACTCTAGAAAGGAATTATTCTCGCATAGGACCCGCGCAAGATGAGCATCAATAATACAAAAGATTGCTAGAAATCCTACATAAGCCTTTTAAAAATATTAATAACATCTTGAGTTCAAAATGAGAGATATGTCACATTCACGATCTGTCTTCTGACAAAAATATTGGAGAGAAATTGTTTAAAAAGCATTTAGTATCCTACCTAACTTTACGATGTAATATACTGATCATTTATTTTTGATCCTTTTTAACTCTATTTTTTTTCCCTAAATCACCATGTTTCTCTTCTTAGAATAATCTTCTTTTTTGTAGCATAGTATCTAGAAAGTTGAAGGTCAGTGCAATTTTTAGTGGTTCGGTTGGTTACTTTCTTAAAGTCAGCAGTAACACTTTACTCCATCTGAGAGAAGGGATTGGTCACAGTGTGGCTCACTTATTGTGTCACCTGATCAGCTAATAGGACAAGTAAGTAACACCACAGTCCTTTTCCCCCCCGCAAAAAGTGTGCAATCTGCATGGGAGATGCAGTAGAGCAGGGGAAACATGAGCAAGTCAGAGTGGGCTTGGAAGCGGTGTATGGACTGAGCAGATAAACACGTTAGCGTGGAGAGCAAAGGGCAGGCAGTTGGGGTGAAAAGGGAGCCGCAGTGACGACTTGTCCCAGGGCCGATCTGGGTGCAGTGGGTCCTCAATTCCGCTGGCCAAAAAACATCCTCAAGCCTCTCGAAATAACTGGCCTGATGGGAAATTCTACTGCAGAACTTTTCATTTCTCATATGTAATTGTGTCTCCTTCTTGTGTTCTGTCCTTTCCACCTTTACCCTATGTGTTCGGTAGCAACCATGACTTTTTGCATCTAAAGAGTAACTCTACTCAGTGTCAGTGGGAGAGTTTAGGACTTAGGAAAAAGTTAAAATTCATGACAGCAACAGAGATACTAAGTAGAGGCTTCTTTGTTTGTTTGTTTGCTTGTTAGCTTTTATTACCTCTAAATCTTATCCTGTACAGCATTTATTTCTCGTATAGCATTAGAAGTTTAAGGCTTGCTAATGAAAAAATGCTTATTATTGAAGTTAATGTGCAGTAATTATAACTAATCCCAGTTTTTCATATTGCTATTGCTTAACCCCATTAAAGCTGCAAATTGAAAAGTAAAGTGGTTTCTATTATTAATCTTCAATCTCTTTGCTGAAAGAAGATGGTTTTTCGCAGTGAAGTTTCTATTCAGGATGTTCAGTCATTCACAAAGAGTTGTTGTATGTTTGTCATTCTTGCCAATACTGCTTTACTTTATTAGGTAGTAATTTAGCAGTCAGTAATTCACTCTCATTAAATTAGCCCTAGAGATAAAATTGGATAATATCCATAGTTGACTTTTTAGTAATGAGCTATTGCACTTCCTTTATAAAGAAGTGCATTTTCAACTCAAGACTTGTTCCAAAATTGCAGGAGTTTGAAAATCACTTTTTTTTAAAATCCTATTTTCTAATTGCTTTTCTTTGTAGTTTCTGTATATTGAATTGTTTACTACATTAAAAGACATACATTTTGAAAAAGAAAATCTAACTTCATTATGTATTTGACTTATGGCTTTTTTGTCTGTGCATGAGTGGATAAATATTTCCTTACCGCTTGATATTGGATATTGATATTGATGACCATTACTTTTGACATGTTTAGGAAGTAGACAAGTTTGTTTTGAAGGGACCTTAGATGTTAAATGAGTACAATAGAATCAAGTTGGTGAGAGTTTATTTGAAATTAAAGCATTTCTGCTGTACATCGACTCTTTATTTAATTAGGATACTAAAATGTTACATTTCTTTGTCCAGAAGCAATTATTATAATTGCTATTTCTGAGTATGTATATACTCTTTTTAATGAAGAAGGATTAGTAAAAAGCATAAGGTACAGCAATTACTGAGTCTTGGTCACTGATGTGTGCCAGTACTTCCAATTTAATATTAATGTGCCCTTTGAAAGGGAAATCTTCTCTTGTCTGCAGATACATGTCTGAAAAGACTACCGCTGACACTGACAGTCTCTGCTTTTAATCAAAATTCATTAAACGGAATATCTGCGCTCCTTCAGATAGACAGGAGAAAAGATGAGTATTATGCTGTACAACAGATGCTTCTGCTGGAATTCAGGCTTCTAATGTGTCCATTGCTCAGGAAGCTCGTCATAAGACGTTTTCCTGCTACTACTTCAGTGGTTCAGGTAGAGATGCTGAGCTGATCACATCATATGCTGTGAAAGGCTGAGGAGGCCTCTCCAGTGCTGCAAAACATAGGCTTGGGTTTGATGGATCAACATGAACAAATGCGACTGCGAAGTGTGACAGAGAAAGCTGGTGTTTTCCTTGTGGAGTTACTGTCATTTGCTCTTTGCTCAAATAAATCTACTCAAGGATGATGAAGTTTTGCACAGACTACTCTTTCTGGGCATCCCTCAAGGTTATTCCCTGTGGAGACTAAATTACGTACTGTGTGAAGGTCACAAATCCATAACTAATTTTTGACAGAATCCACCCAAGCAGTACAATGGGAAGTCAGAAATAGCATGGATTATGGAACAATTTCCAAGCAAATTGTTTTCTCTACTGCTGTTTTATCACATTTCTCCCAGCATTTATATGTACTCCACTTGAAAATACGAAGTTTATTAAGAAAGGATAATCTAGTAGCTTCAGGTTTTTGATTCCAGCCATAAATGTGGTTCCAGAAGCAGGAACAAATCACTAAACTTTACTCAAAATCTCCAAGTCTCTTTTATTGTAATTCCAAATCCTGAATTGTTGTTACAGAAATCTTAAATCTGGGAATAGGAGGGACTTAGTTCCTCAAGGCTTCCTCATCTTTAAAAGGGCTGTTGAACTGCTGCCTGTGAGGTCTTCCTGAATTGTTGTTACAGAAATCTTAAATCCTGTGTGATAGGAAGAAACTGTGGAGTAGTCTGTTGTGGTTGTTGGTAGTAGTTAAGGTAAAATATATGTAGTTATGGTAATATGTATGATTGGGGGATAGTAGTTATAGTAACATGGTAATCACAGAATTTTACATTTTCTCCTGATCGAATATATTATAAAAATCTTTACACAAAATGTCTTTTAGAAAGTGTGATCTTATAATTTATATTTTATTTGTATAGTAATGTCTTCAGTTACATCGTTTTGACCAGCAAATAACTTTATTTACTCATTCACATAAGCGTATAAACAGATTCTGTGTATTTTTCCTTCTTTCTGTTGAAATTTGCTCTACTGTACCTTCCTATTCTGTGACAAGCATTATATTTACAAGATAATTTCTAATAAATAAGTAAATAAATAATTCATCGTAAGCATGTTTTAGGGGGAAAAATAATTGAAGGGAGCGTTTATTGCAATGAGAAATGCTGAAGGTGACTTTGCTATTTTGGCTAGTACACCTGGGATAATTCCTTTCAGTGTTGCACAGAGCCCCAGTGTAATTCCAAGCAAATAGGACTTGAACATCCACACACTGTAATCACTAAGTAGGTTTCTATATTTAAGTTGAAACAATTTTGCTTCTAATTAGAAACTTCCTTTACTAGAGCAGTCATTGCTCTGAAAGTCAGGTTAAGGTAACCTGAGCTAACTTGGCCGTTGCAGGAGAGCAAAATCCTCTTCATTGTGCCTCTACACCTATTACCTGGAACATAAAAGTTAAATTGTATGCAGTTCCTGTGAGCAGAAGTTAAGCATTTGAGGTCTTTCTCCTTCATCTTTTTAGTGTGAGAGCTGAAACTTTTCTGTTGAATAGTAAATATTAG
>NW_010583651.1:24398-80815 GCF_000705375.1 Tinamus guttatus | reverse complement strand
GGGTACTCATTTATCTTCCTGCAAAGCCAACTGTGTCCTGAGAAGCACTGCTTAGTAACTCAGTTGTGGTGCTGCAGCAATATCATTGCACTGGCTTTTCCTGTTGCCTTTTTTGTGGGATGTGTTTGTTTTGCCTCCGTGCAGTGCCAACCAAGCCAGAGGGGGCAGCACCCAAGTGGTTCTGCGCAAACCGCATCGGGTCTAGCCAAGTTCCCCACTCTGATTTGATGCTTGTCGTGCCAAACACCTGGCTACCTTTCCCATATTAATACTGTTGTACAAGTTCTTCCATTTCCTGTCGTGTCTACTACCCCAGTTACTTTGCATACTGGATAAATGGTTGTATTACTTTGCTTCTTTGATACCACACTAAAAAAAAAGAGGGTTGTTTCACTGTGCTGAGATGATTTTGCATCACATGTTCAACAGCAGCACACGTTCAGATTCAGTCAGGAGGAGCAGCACTGTCCTTTCCAACACTTTGTTTCTTCTTAATTTTCAGATATTCCGAAAGAAGGCAGTGGAACTTGGAGAGAAATTGCTACCTGCTTTCAATACTCCCACTGGCATACCTTGGGCACTACTGAATATTAAGAGGTAATATCTAATTTTTGATGGCTGCATATAAAAAGTTATGTTGAAATCCTGTCTTAACTGTAAAACTATTGCAATTGCCTCACTATTTTAGTCATTCCAGCTAGGCGAAAGGTCACACAAGATCCGGTGTTTTGTAGTTTAAGTTGAGAAATGTAAATAAATATGTATTGTACACATAAGAGTGCACCAGCACCGTGTGTATTCATCACAGAACTGACTGCTTTTCTGTTAAATAGCATGTTGCTCATCACTTTTTCTGGAGTCCCTCATTGATTTTAGCGTTGTTATAGGTAGGCTAGTTGCAAAAGGAGATGTCCTGAGATATGTCACTCCAGAAAGGTAAGGGTTCTTGCCAGTTAGGCTGCTCTGTGAAAAGCACCATTGCTTTTACCTGTTGACAAACACAGTACGAGTGTGTCCTAGGAAACGAGAGTAACATCTGCTACAAGTGACTCAGTGTGTTGCCTTGTCTCCTGAGGAGTTTCTCATTCAGCCAGTTTTGCTTTGAAGGTGGCCAGGTTTTGTCTGCAGGAGATGCTCACTCTCCTGGAGCATCTATGGCCTCCCGTGTTCCATTCCAGGCAAATATCTGTAAGTCCCACATTGCTCTCGGGGCTACTAGACCTGCTGGTGGTGACACAGTGAGACAAAGGCTCCCTTTGCACTGTCTGAGGAAGAATATGGGAACGTATACATGTGGATTCTGTTTACATGCATACAGGGACACATTAACTGCAGGCCAGCTACTTATCATAAGAACATGAAATTCCAGCTCTCCAGGAGAATCAAGGGAAATTTAATGTGTGGGAGGTGGTGCTGGTGTCATGTTTGTGTAATTCCCCTCCTTCACAGTCAACATCTTCCACTGTTCTGTTTGGTCTGTTCTTATGTCTTTTTCTTCCAGAAAGAGGCATGAATTGGCCTGCTTGTATGGTTGGCTGTATTTAAGAATTGTGAGTAATCTCCTCTGAGTCAGATCTACAGAAATCCCTGGTGTGTCAGTTTAGGCAGGCTTATTTTTCAACCTATCCTACAAAAAGAAAGAATATGGGAGGTGAGAGACGAGAAGTGTGCGTGCACGTGCTGGGAATAGGAGGGACTTAGTTCCTCAAGGCTTCCTCATCTTTAAAAGGGCTGTTGAGCTGCTGCCTGTGAGGTCCCCTTGGCTTCTGCTGGTCACTCTCATGACTTCTCCTCAGCTGATCAGCGCAATGGCTTGGGTGGGTTTTTTGGTTGGTCATTACTAAGCTGTTACCAAAGCTTCTGAGTACAAATCTCTAGCATGCCTGTGTGATTGCAGCACAACAGTGTGTTACACTAGGTAATTTATTTAAACATTATTAAGGTGTTTATTCCACAAAAAAAATGTTTTATATATGGCCCATATCTAAATCCTTGCTTGTCTGCCAAATTTATTGGCAGTTTTTGCAGACAATTCAAATTCCTTGGTTGGTCTTTATGGGTTAGTTCCTGGCTTCTCATAGCAAATGCTGCAAACATAGATCGCGAACAGGTGATGGTAAAACAGGATTCCTTCCATATCTCTCCCCAGAATGGAAGAGGATGTTTACCAAGATAACAAATGTTACATTAAAGGCCCTGGTTTTGATTATTCATTCTGAATCTATGTGTATCTGTCTAGATTTGACCTTCAGGAGATAACTCTTCCATAATGCTATGTGTAAACAAATGCACTGTCATTCAGGCTTAGGGAATGCTAAGCTACTAAAGCCTGCATATATTACAGATCCAATACGCCTCATTTCTGATGAATATTTTATTTGATTTTATTTTGATTTATGCTTCAAATTGGAGAACACTCACAATGGATTGTGGGTGTCAGTGTTTATTTTTAAATGACTATTTTTGGAGTAGCAGATGAGCTGGATATTTGTTTTACTGTGCAAATGTTCTCCACAAAACAGTTTGTTTTCTCTGTTTCTCTTGTATTCTCATAGCCAGTCTTGGTCTTTCTGTGGCTGCCTGTGTGTGTAAATATATACATGTGCTTGTCTGTGTGTATGTGTTTTAATGTAATAAAGGCATACGCCTGAAGTCTTGTGCTCTTTCTGTTTTCCATAACTTGTCCTCATCCCGCTTCTTTCCTCCTGACTTAATGACCACCCAGCATTTATTTTTTGTGGAACCTTAATTGTCAAATATATTAAAAAGTTTACTTTTCTTGAGCTGAAGTTGACTTGAGCTGGCCAATTTCTTGGGTGATTTTTCTTCTGTCTGGAAATTCTTACTGTCTCTAAAGTACTTTTAAATTGGTTGAATTGGTGGTTTTTCTTTCTAAACGTTTCAGTTGCATTTCCGTTCATCTGATGTTCCTGATATTACTCTGCATGTTCAGCTCATCTTCAGCATCTGCTTTTCACTTCCGCTTATACTGAGGTTGCTTTCAGGGATCACTTGCTTATTTTAGTAGCAACCATTGTATGACACTTGTTTTCTATTCTGTCTGAAACAGAGATACAAGCAGAGGCAGCAGTGGGATTGGTGGCTTGCCAGATAGGTTCGAGTCTTCTCTTTGGGATAAGAAGGACTTGCTGGCAAAGCTGTTTTCTTAAAATACCTTTAGTTCATGATCTTTCTCTTTTTTTTCCCCTATGGTGTTCTGTGACAAGCTCTTTTCTTCATGCTAAACTTTTCATTTTCATTTCTCTTTATAAACTTCAAGTAAATTATGACTGGCAATCAGATTGCTTAGGAATTTCTGTAATATGCCTCTCTCAGATTTATAAAGATAAATCTAAAATTTCATCTCCCTTAATGAGTTAAGTAATATTAAAAAATGTCCCCCTTGAATCAGGCCAATGATGCCAAGTGACCTTTCTGTGCATCCAATTATTTTTACTTCTACAGTTATTACAAAGGCGACTGTATGGAACGCATGCTTATGTGGTGAAGCCAAGCTGTGAGATACTGAGAAGACTCTAGGTTGCTATGATTTTATTGGATCAGTTGAAAATCCTCTTCTGTTTCTGAGGATAAGGTCCTGAACAATATTTTTTTCAGTTTTGGTTAGACCAGTATATTTTTTTATTTAGTCTTATTATTTCTAGTAAAACAACCTTACTATTTCTTAATAGATAATCCAGAAGTATCCTTTTCTGAAAGAATATAGATTCCATAAAATATTTGCTTTCCTTAAATTGACCAGTTGAATCAACATTTTAAGGTTATTTTTCATCCTTTCTCTGCTAACATGTAGCAGAGAAAATGATAGCCATTAAATTCACTAACATTTTATGTAGAACCAGCCTACTATATACATTTTAAGTGGATCTGAAATCTTGAAAAATAAGCTTTACTCTTCTCAAAATAAGTTTCCAACTGTGCTAAATAAAAATTTTATTTCTGAAAATGAACAAACAGGAAGCAGTTTGGAGGGGCAGATGCCTCCAGCGTGTTTGCAAGTATCATTATGACTAGGCTGCCTTCGAGATGAAAGTAGCTCATTTAAGCCTTTAGGGATATATGGTCTTTGGGAAGCTCTGCTTAGAAGGGAAGAGTATGAGGTTCAGGTGCAATAATTCTGAGCAAGGAAGCTTAGCAGAAGTCAAAAACTAAGGAGGGTTTTGATATAAATTTGATTACATTAATAAAATCAAACCTCAGGAATTTACTGAACATAAACATGTTTACTGTGTCTGAAGTCAGTGTCTAATTCTTTGTGCTTCACACTTTAGCATTAATTAAACATGAACAGAGGACCTAAGCTGAACTCATTAGTGCAAGTGCGATGGCAGAGGAATTGCTAAATCGTTTCAACAAACTAGTTAGGCATTTGTAGGTAATTGAGGATGAAAGTAACAAAACTGCAATATTTATTCTGTGGGGATCTTGTCAGCAAGTTTTTAAAACAAGCTCCTCTTTTGATTTTTTCTTTTTTAATTACTACATTCTGTACAGAACATTTTAGTTATGCCATAGGCCAAGCCGGTCCTCACAACTTTCCACGCTTGGACAAAAGCTCCAGGAAGCTGCTTATGGCTCTGGAAGCCACCAGGGAGGTTCTAATCAAGAAGATACATCCACAGCTTCAGAATTGATCTTTTCTCCTCTCCCGTTGTATCAATGAGACATAGCCCCTCCGTCTTCTATATTGGCCTACGTTTCTAAACCAGTGTGTGCCCTGTTTGGATTTTAGTTTGCTTTTCTAATGGAGGAATTGCACTTTTAGCACCTGCTGGTGTTCCCATTCTCTCTGACAGGTCCTCAGAACAGCAGGGCTCTCCCATGCCAGGCTGATCCTTGCAGAGCCTGGTGGTTTGTGGGGTGGATTTTGGCTAAAATGCCACAGTTTCAATTGGGGAGACTAAGGCACGGGATTTACATCCTGTGCTGATGCTCACACTCTAGCATTTCAGTGTAGTGAGGAGATTTTAAATTGTAACCTGCCTGCCAGAGCCTTATGTTTGGCAGGAAATGTGGCTGATTTATTAAAAAGAAAAAAAAAAAGTATGGCATGTTGATCTTTAGACAACAGAGCTTGTTTCAAAATATTTTAGAAGCTTCAAAGCCATTCCTATCTTGTGTATAGCTCATTTCAGTAATAGAGCTTGACCTTCAAAATCTTGTTAGTGCACTTCCTCAATAAAAAAATCTTTTTAGTATTCTTAAGGTAAGATTCTGATTTAAGTCTGTACCAGAATGGCTCAGTTTGTGTTCTGGGACTTCGTCCAAAATTTCATAATCAATGTGTTTAGGAGTATATTCCACATAGTTTGTAAAAGAAGGTTGGCATATTAAGAAAGTTTGAAAATATAAGCAAGGAAGGATCCAAGCAAGCAAATCCAGAAAACTCTTTTTGTCAGCTTGATTCTGCCTATCAGAAATGCCAGGGAATGTTACATGATTTTGCAAAATTTTGCTAAGCATCAAGTTTTCTGTATGATGTTAGTCGAAATATAGTTGGTAACAGTACTTGTGGTAGTGAGTCATGTCCTTAATTTTATCCCTTCTATCTAATTTGTGCATCAGTTTAGAGGAGAGAACTGACACTATCTTAGAAAAAAAAATGGAAGTAGTCTGGTTTGCACACTTAACACAGGCTTTGTGTGCATTGACAAGCACTCCACTGATGACATAAATTGAAGGAGTAATACTTAAATTATTAAAATTTAGATTTTTCTGAATTTACATATCAATGCATATCAGTACATTTTTCTGGATGGTTTCTTCTGATGTGCAGGGATGTCCAATTTGCCTTTGGACAATTCAAAAATCTCTGGGTATAAAATGTAAGAAAAAATGCGGAAGTGAGAGAACGAGAGTTGTTACTGTGTTAAAAAAATGATAACCCATAAGGATAACCTATGTTATTCAAACAGCAGCTTTAGTTCAATATTGTACTACCCAGTTTGTGTAGCAGACTGCCCTCTAGCAGTAACTTGGGAAGGATTTGGGACCTATTACTCTTTTTGCAAGGAATTCTTTCTTAGTTCAAGTGGGGTTTTTTTATAGTCAAATGAGTTTCTCATCCAAAATTCTAAGTTTAAACACCAAATTTTTGCCCACAGTTTATCAATGCACTGTAAAATGAGTACAGCTACTTGTGAGTTAAGAATTATAATGGTACTTATCTATGTAAAACTATGTAAATGTTAGTAATATGATTTCTCAGCATGTAAATCTATGATCCACAATCACTTAAGACATCTCTGTGACAATAATAATAGATAATTTGTTTTTATAAGCAAAGAAGTCAGCTTGTTACAGGAGCGTTAGTCTTTGCTTCATGGTTTTTGGTCGATTTCAAAGTAGATAATCCTTTCAAGGTAAAAAAACCTTTTATAGATATCATAAATTTTTATCTTGGTGGCGTTAGAAGAATGGGAATGGACATTTTTGTGTGCTATTTGTAATGAAGACTTGAAAATTTTCTGGGATGGGAAAAGGAGCAAAGGACTTGAGTCAAGAACAAGCAGCAGGTTGTGCTATTTTGTTGTGCATTTGTCTTAGAAGCTATTGGGAATATCCAGTCTGTTCGCCCTGATCATTAATGGAGCGTAGCGATCAGTGTGCCATGCATCAACCAGGGCCACTGAATTTTATGCCAGCTGTGGATGAAACATAGTGACATAAAGGGTATAGTTCAAAGCATGGGAAAGTCACATTGGTCTCCCAGTTTGCTCCCTGCTGTTTAAAACTGATGATCATGCTCTCCAAAGTAACCTGTCTGTAAAATTTTGAAATTGCATTTATTGGAAATAGATTTTATAAGCTAATTTACATCTGTCTGGTGTTACTTGGGGTTTTGCTTTAGCTGGGTCACTGCTGCCACCACTTTGATACAGTCAGGATAATTGGGAATCTTTTGTGCTCCGTACTTGCATGCCTCCGAGGAGAAACAAAGGGGCCCTTCAACCACTAGGGCACTACTGAGTCACTAAATATGTTTGAGAATTAGAATTAAGTGTTGAATGAGGCTCAGTTCAAGATTAGGCATATATTTGCTCCCATTACAGGAATTAGGGAACCTGACAGTGCAAAGTAGTTGAGCAAGCAGTTGTCATGTCCTGGAGTAAATCCCCCATTTCTGGCCAGCTGACTTGCCCTTTGTTGACCATGTTGACTATGGTGGGAAAATAGAGGCCTAAATGTAGGTGCATTCATCTTCTGACTGGTTAGAGACCATTTCCTCTTCAATTGCCTGTATCATGAACATCCCAATTTTAATCTGCATCTATTAAATTTTAGTCTTATGATAGACAAGCTGTGATAGTTGGAAGAGCCTTTCTTTGGAAGGAAGGGAATCAGTTCACATAGCCTTCATGTTTCATAAAATAAATGAGAAAGTAAGCACATGCACTACTCCATCACCTCCACCATAAATAATAGTTGTGTTCCATAATTGCTCATTATTTGGATTTCCTCACATTTGTCTCCAACTTCACACATCCAGCTGAATACAAAACACATCCTCTTGTTAAATGATAATCTCAGCATAAATATAGAAGCTAAAGTGCTGTACCTCTTACTTCCAGGTGTCCCAGATATGGTCAATGTGCAGCTTTTGTTTTCATACAGCTGTTCTTTCCTTTTGGGCAAGGTCTCTTCTGCTACTCCACTTCTGTGCTTGCTGCCCTTTGCTAATCTGCTTTTACATTGAAGGAGAATCACCAGTGGTTATTTTCATCTCTAGTTGAAGTTTCTTCTACTGAACGGTGAACATAACACCCCTTCATATTTCATAAGAGGGACCTGAAATCCCAGATGCACCATGTTTTCCAGACCTAAAGGTTGCTTCTCTGAATCCCTTTTCAGAGATCTGGCTGTAGAACATGGTTCCATGGGACTTCCAAAGCTTGTGCAAATTAGGATTTGGGAACTGCGGGGTATTGGCTTCTCAGACTTTTGGGCTGGCTGTTTTTCTGCTTCCTTCTCCCTTGTTTCTTCACTTTTTGCTTTTCAGAGATTATCTATTTATCTATCTGTCTGTCTGTCTATACGTATGTGTATATATATATATTTCCTTTTAAGAGAGACAAATCTATTTTTTTCAAGGATGTATTACATTTTTTCCAGATTCTCTTAGTACATTTTTTTTTCTTGCGCTTATTTGGTTGATACGCTTCATTCCTTCTCTGTGACACCCCAAAGCTGAACATACCATTCGGCTAATATCTTCAAGATATTATATGCTTTCTTCAAGATCAATAAATCTTGCTTTTACTTCTTTATTACCATATAATTTGCTGTCTCTTTAAGTTTTTGAATATTCTGGAAGCAGTGATAGTCAAGCTATTCTTGGGCATAAATCTGGTGCACATATATATATATGTATATATATATATATATATACATATATATCATTTAGCAGTGCAAGGCAGACTGGACTGCTCTGGGGAGTTTGGGGGAAAGGATTAAAAAAAAAAAAGGTCGTGTTTGGTGTTGCTGCTCAAGGCTATGTATGTAAAATCTCTTTTCTTATCTCCTGTTTCTCTCAAGCATAGAACTGTGTGTGTCTCTAGCATACCTTGGAAAACCTGAGGCAGAGAACAAACTCTCAGCCGTCATTAGTCATTGAATATCTAGTCTTTCCTTTCTGACATCTAAGCTGACCACATGAAGAGTTTGGTTTGATTCAGAGTAAAATGGAGCGTTGCTCTTTGGAAACCACCACACTGTAATCCTAGGGGTCCTCCGCTCAGTTTTGTGCTCCACAAAGCTGGTGAGGCAAAAGAAAAAAAAAAGTCATATAAAGAAATAGCTTTAAAGCAGAAATGAGGCTGGAGAAATAAAACATCTTTCAGGCATAAATGCAAAATGAAAAAAAAAAAAGTGTCTCATTCATTTTACTTGGTTCTCTTTCCTCACAAGAGAATACTTGAATAATCCTTTTCATTTCATAAACCACTTTTTGACACTAATATAGATTTCAACATAGAAAAATTTATGCTATTTGAGCACTGCAGTAATTAGCTTTGCAGTATGTATAACTGAACACTCTCAATCAAAACTCTGTTGAACTGTACAGTAGTCCATATCTCTATGAAGTTCTTTTCCCTTAAGAGTTTTGATAGCAGTTTGTGTTATATGAAGCTGGAAAGATATGAAGCACTTTTAATGTTTTCTAATGACAAAGTCAACTGGTGAAGAAGTGAATTATTAATGTTGACTATTGTTTAATCATTAAAAAGTATAAAAAGAAAATTAAAAATAAAATTTCCTGCATTATCATTCAGCCTCTTTTATAGTTGAAATTATGTGAAATATTCTCTCTGAATTTTTCTGTTGAAAGAATCTTTAAAATCCATTTTTAAGTCTGTGCTGTCTTTCTACTAACGATATTAAGTCACATTATAATTTATTTACCTTATTGTGAAATGTTAATAGAATGTGAAGACAGAGGTTCTTAGACCTGTACTGTCCAGGTGTTATACCAAGAGCTACACAGGCAGTGCTTTTCACACGTGGGAACAACCACAGCTCTGCTCTGCAACATGAATTAGCAATGACTGATTGCAATCTGTTTTAATAAACTCAAGGAAGAAAAACAATATAGTGATATTAAGAAAATTAATTACCAGATTAGAAAGTTGTAATTAATGTGCAGCTAGGCATAAGTGCTGTTACTGCAGTTCAGTGATCTGGCAGTCCTGCAATCATCTCTCATCTGTTTTAAGGTAGACAACTGTTTTTTATTCTACACTCAAATTTCTGTTGTCTTTCCCATTTCAGAACAATTTTCACAGTTTAGATGGTAGGTATACCCTTTTATAATTATAAAGTGAACCGAATTTTGGCTGTATTTGGAACCCTTTTCTATTTTTTTTCAGCATCTTACTGAAGCTTCTTATAAAGCAGTCATATAAAACAGTGATTACTGGTAATTGACCTGCATATGTTGAATGATCTTAAAATGCTACTGCAAATTTAATGTAGCTTGTAAATTGAGAGGCTTCCAATTAAGTAGAGTTCTTAGGATAATCACTTTCAAAACTAATCAAGTAATATAACAATGTTACTAAGACTCTTATTGTCTTAATTGTGACAAATTAATAAACCCAACCAATGCAATTACTGTAGCAGTTATGTGAGTTTGCATTTTTGCCTAACCTGTCCATGCATGTTTTTCAGAAACACAGAGAGGAAAGGGAAATTACCTAGGTGTATTTAGTTAGCATGGCAAGGTGACGTGAATGGTGAAGGGAAATGTTGGTCACCCTTTGCCTTCCTCATGATGTGTGAAGATCATTTTTATCACCCCACAGTCTCTACTCCTTAAAATTTTCCTGTCTCATCTATACGAAACCAAATGCTACTGGATGAAACTTAGCACGGGGCTCCTAGCAGTGGAACTGATAAGGGAATATATCCAAGTTCTATCTCCTAAAATACTTTGGGGAACAAAATATTGTAATCTTGTCAATAATGTCTGTCTTTGTTATTACTTGTAGCAATAGAAAGGATCACAAAGCAGGGATGTAAATTAAGAGTCTGAAAATTGTGCAAAACTATTCGATAACCTTAGAGTGGCAGTGAAAAGATAATTATAAAAAATGTTTTATTCACATAAGACTTATCCTCTTTCTTGTATTATTCTAGTGCTTTTTTTTTGTAAATGTTTTTGTTAGGAAGGCATTAGCTAAGTTGTTCTGAGCGACCAAAGCTCGGGAGGTTTTTATTTTTTTTATCCTGTAGACTAGTACTTTATTTATTGTTATACTGAGCACTTGTTCCCTCTTGTATTTTGAATACAAGTGGGAATACAGTGAATATTTTCTAATGGTCACTTTGTGACTTAATTTCAACAGGAGAAAAAGAAGGACAGTCTTGCTGAGAACAGCTCCTGGTCCAGTGCTTAAGATTTTCTGCTGGAGTTTAGCAGATGTTTGAACCCCTTTAGCAGGAGGAGAATCAAGCCGAGATTTCTTACTTGCTGGAAATGTGCTCCCTAGATATTACTGCTTCTTTTAGAAGAAAGCATTCACTGTAAAGTTCTGTTCTCCCAATCAGCCTCACACACTATTCTGTAGCCTCAGATTGTGGATGGTGGGTGCTCAGGCCCAGGTCTTTTGGCCTACACAGTTTACTCTAGCAGGTCCACTCTGTTGGCTGAGATGGCTGTAGGCAGGGAGTGCACACTTGCTTTTGTAGTGGAAAAATTGTAAAGAAGGCAGCTCTGTGTTGGCTTTGGTTTATCAGTACCTCCCAGAAACACACACACTCACCTTCAAAATCAAAGAGGAGAACTACTAATTTCAAAACAAAGCAATGAAGAACTTAGCAAACTTGGGTATTTTTTTCTTCCCATGTATACACGCTTGTGGGCATACTCATACTTTCCTCTTTTTTTCATTTTTCAAACCATTTTATCACTTATCTTTGCATTGTTCATTTTCATATTCACTAGGTGTTTTCTTTGCCCTCATCCTGGTAGCACTAAATTTTTGTGAGCATCATAATGCAATTTGCACATGGCAAAATGAGAACAGTCACGTGAATTGCAGATAATTTGGAGAAAAAGCCATTTTGATGCCTACTTCAAAGTCACTCTCTGGTAGATGAGGCAATCCAGTACTCCCGTACAAATCAGTTCTGTTATACTGTATGTTCTCAGTTAGGTCAGCTTTGTTTTCCTTGTATGCTTTTGTGTGTTGCCAGATCTTATGATTGTCACAAACATTCCAAAATTAGCCCACAGATATGTAGGATAAAATATAACCCTAAGCGTTTTGAGATGCTGTATTTCCTGCAGCTGTGCTGAGAAAATGGGTTGTTATTGAGCTGGGTAGCAAAGTCCAACAGATTCTTTAAAAGCAAATTCAGTCATCTAAAAATGCCTCAAGGCTTTTTGTAGCTATGTGTGGTCATGTTAACCACAAGGTTTTAATCTTTCCGTTCAATTTACTAGGCTGGTCTATATTTTCTTTCCTATTTTTTAACTTTTTCTTTTTTTTTCTTTTTACCTCCTGTTTGCTGCTGAGGTGCATTTATAGTTGTGCAGATAACTTTGAAGTTTATCCTCTGCCATATCTTTGGTTTTCTGCTATAATGGGCAGCATGATATTCACATTGAGAAAGAAACTGTAAAAGAAGTTACAGAATTTTTCATCGGGAGAAACAGAGATTATCAAAGAATTTGAGACTGATGAGATTGTTCTTGATTTTCTGTTACACCAATTGGATGTAGTTGTTGTAGCAGAATGCTGTATCTACTCATAGTAAGTTAGGCACATAGGTGGGTGAGAGAGTCCCCAAGTCATTATGCCTTTCGCTACAGGAGGCTGCCTGTGTTAAGACAAATATTAGGCTCTAGATAGGCTGAATCTTTCTCTCTTTTTTTTTTCCCCTAATACTTAATTTTGCAGTACAATTTAGCATGGTCATGCCTGGTTTGTCAGCCTTGAGAATGAGTGATTCAGTAAGCAATACTTCAGTCATTATATTTGGCTCTGATTAACCTTTAACTCAGTGAAAGTTGACTTGTAAGGTAAGGCAGAAAGGAGTGGAAACTCACAAATATGTCTTTTGGTTTTGCAAAACCAGGACGCTTTCCTTTTCTTGCTTAGTCTGGGCTCTGTTCCATATGTTGGTTTAGTTGGATGTACCAGAGTAAGCGGCATCTCCCAGGTGCATTTAAAAATGAGCCACTTCATGTGTACTGCTTTTTGATCAGAGGACCTTGCTTGCTGTAGGAGACTTTTACCTGTGTAGATCTGGCTTAGACAATATGGTATTGCAATAGAAGTGTAATTTTTAAGGACTTTCTGGAATAATCAGTTGCTCTGTAATGAACAGTTTGCTGCCCACCGACAAGCAGTAATAAAATCCCAGCAGTAACTGCTGTAGACACAGGGATGTCACTGTAGGAAACTCAATAGCAAAGGGAAAAGACAAAACGAGACTTATCCAACTGTGGGGCAGTTTGAGAGCTACTGAGAAGGAAATGAAGAGAGGCCAGTGAGCCAGCTAAGCGGTTTGTTCCAGAAATTTGCCTTCATTGGTTTAAACTTCATGTTAAAATTACATTTTTATTGCTACAACACTGACACATCTTTACAACGAAGTTAATAGGAGGGAACAATCTCTGTGCAAATTAAATGAAAGGCTACTTATTTCCAGCTGACATCTGTGAAACTGCTGTTACATTCCTTGCAGCAGTGCTTAGAGGAATAAATGAGCAAGTATTCATTATAATTGAGCTTTAATGGTAGCCATATACTGTATATCTTGTAATGGTGCTCATGTTGTGTGATTTCTGTGTAATATAAGAAAATAGAGTATTAGTCTGTCAAAGGCCCATTAATGTAAATGTCTTGATTCAATACTTAGCCTTAGTGAGACCTGTGTGCTTTAAATATTTCCCAGCATAAAGCACTAGGTGCAGCAAATCTGACAGTCTTTCTGGTTGACCTTTAAAGTTGTCCATTTCATGTCATGCTGCTTACTTTATAGATAGCAAAACCTACTGGAGCAGAGAAGATTTTCAGTGTTTGATTTGAATTTTAATTAATTTCAAATTAATATTTTCTAAGGGCTTTTAGAACATGCAGTCTTTCAGCAGTGTTGTCAGAATATCACATCATGATATTCTACAGTGGTCATAAATAAACTGTTTTCTCTGTCTTCTATACAAAACTTCATAAAATGAATTTTTCCTATTTTAATCAGCACTTTTTTGGAAAGATACTCACTGTCGTAGCTATCTTTGAAGGCATATATCTGTCATTTTGGTGTTCAGCCTGTTATACCATTAAGATTTACTACTGCCCAAGGTTTCCCAAGGCATGGTAGAAGCTCACAAGGTTGATTCTCAGAGAACTAAACTCGCATTTAGTTTTGAGCTGAAGAGCAGTCTATTTGTACAGAATAGACTGGTGCTGTTGAATGATGTTCCCCAGATGCTGTGATAATGTGCACCTTCATAGTAAGACAAGGCATGTTTATGGGCTTTACTTGCTTCTTCTTCTCCTTAAAATGCATGGAGAAGGTCTATTTTCTTCCTTTTTTTATTGCCACTTTTTAAAGCTTAATTCAAACATTTAATGTCCTTATCCTTTTTCAAGCATTTTTACTTGTATAGTTTCTGTTGTGGGAACCAGACTGGTTTCTCATTAACCAGTCCTGTAGGGCTTTGGATTCCCACGTGGACTAAGCAGGCCTTACATATGTTAGCGATCAGAAGCAGATGTTTTGCTGTCTGCAGAGAGAGCAGCTGTCGCAGATATCCTGCTTCACGAGTGCTGCAGTGGGGGGAGAGGCTGGCCTGGTGTACGCCAGCCCAGCTCTTACCACACAGCAAAGACGATTCAGAAGTGAGAGAGCACCCTTGAGGTTTCCTGGCCCTTGAGGTCGCCGATTCCATCTGCTTACCCGAAAGGGATGAGGCTACGCAACAGAGCCATCTTCTTTTCACTTTGGACCAGGTGCTGCTCTCATATTCCAAATTTGTAATCTTGTAAAATTCTAGAAATTAATATTTTTGTCCTATTCAAGCAGGGACTTAAGTCAAGAAGACATCATGACCTCTTCATGCAGCCTGTCACAGCACTCAGTTACCCTCACAGTATTTCCTCATGTACAGACAGAGCTTCCTGTGTTTGTGCCCATTGCCTCTTGCTGGGCACCACTGAAAATAGTCTGGCTCCATCCTCTCTACACCTTCCCCTCAGATATTCATACACATTGATAAGATTCCTCCTCAGGCTTCTCCAAGCTGAACAACTCCAGCTCTCTCAGCCTTTCCTTATGTGAGAGATACTCATACAAGTATCTCATAAGTACTCATTAGTCCCTTCATGTTCTTAGCAGTTCTTAGCAATATGATCATTTGAGTCGCTCTTTTACTTCCTTCTCACCTCTCTCATTGTGTCTGTGTGTTGATTCTCTTAGAAATATGTTATCCATTGAAACTGCGTGTTTCCTGAAAAACAACTTATGTTAAGTAATACTGTATTATGTTAGGGGCACAAGCCTAATGTCCAAAACAAAAATGGATAAATAATATGGTTATCTTCCGCAAGTCTAGTGATATGTTTGAAACTAATGTTACTTGAGAAAAAACAAATAGCTCTTCATCAGTAAATTGACTGAATCATAATGAATAACACCCTTCTATAAATGTATAAAGTGGAGAAAAGCAGCCTGCAAATTGCGTGTAAATAAGTATCACTTTTGTTCAAAGTAGTTGACTTTAATCCCCATTTTCAAATAGATAACGGCATTGAAATATAAAATTGTGCCTAAGTAAATGTGTCATGTGCTTGGAAAAGAAACAATCGGTTTTTACACTGCATTACTGTTTCCTGAAAGGAAAGACCATTTTCAGTTTCCAGATTTTAATGGTGTTAACGGAAAATATTTATACAGTGATACAAGTATATTAGTCAGACTGCATGAATTTGCAACCCAAGACTTTAATGCTTGCTCCCATTTGCTTCTCCTCGAAAGCTTTTGAGTTGTTATTGCTGCTTTGGTATGTCAATCAGAAACTTTGTCATCCTGGCTTTCAAGAGCTGCATTCGCTCGGGACTCTGTACTTACCTAGATCACTTCTTAGGAGGATAAATAATTCCACTGTTTGCTCTTGCTCTTGAAATCCTTCTTACAAGCTTCTCGACACCTCCCATATTCATCACATTACCTGTGTTCCCTGGTATAATTTTAATGCCAGTTAAAGGATTTTGATGCTTGATCATTGTCTGTGGAAACCGCCAGGACTTTTTCTGTTGGCTCTGAATGACCATCAAGCCTTTAGTGACTGATGCTAAGAAATCTCTGAATGCTCATCAGATCCAAGAACCAAGGAGACTTAAATGATGTAGCATTGTGTGGATGCGAAGGAAGAGGAGGAAGATTGAAGCAGACTGGACAAAGGGACAGTTATACTTTTCTCAAAGCATGCGTCAAAACAGATTATGTCTTCAGAAACACGAGTGTGAAAAAGACTTCTTCAGATTTTCTTATCTAGAAAAGTTGTCCCTTTCAATGAACCAGAACATCATTTTAGTTGTGTTTCATTCAGCAGTCGCAGGTTCTGGGAAGCCAATAGTGAAGAGGCAGCCTTCTTTTCACAACAGCAGTGTGTTATATGTTATACTGTTACACGTATTTAGATTGACTTGCATACCTGTTAATGCCTATGCAGTGTTAACGCATTGTAATCTATGGCATTTATAAGTTGGCATCATTATCTATGGCATTGATGTTACATTGTAAGAGTATCACAGCTGAGAGTCTTGGGACAAGCTGTCCAGTATCTAAAGCTACTGTTGATACAACAGCTCTGTTAAAACAAGAAATAATTGTCTGTCAGTCAGACTGCCTGTGGCACAGATGTGAATGGTAGCTTCAAAACTGCTTAAAACACATCTCTGCACCTTATCAGCCAATTCTTTTTAACAATAGAGCTAGGCAGTTAGTGTAACAATTTTGATTGCCAATTTAAACGTTCAGTCATGCCCCATACAATACAAAGAACAATAAATATGAATAAATCCTTTGAAACACTTTTTAACTCAGTGAGTGACAGTGAATCCACTTAAAATATTTTTTTGAAGATAAAATGAGAAGCTAATAAAAGCTAATAAGAGTTCGGAAGGCTGAAAGATGAAAATCACTTTTTAAAGTTCCAGTATGGTGCTAAGAAATGCATATAATTTAGATAAAGCATTGAATATAAATTTGGGGTTAAAATGACCAAGATTGAGATTAGGATGATATAGAGTATTATAAAATTAGTATTGAGAGGCTTACACGGCAATATAGAAGCCATCTGGGAGAACAAGAGAAGCTGCTCTCTCCGCTAACTTCCCAAATTCATCCCTAAGCTGTCTACAATCATCTGTGCAACCTTAGACCCCCAGACAGCATGCTCTACTGACCTGCCTCCAAAAAACAACAGAATACCTCACGTGCCTTTGCAGCTTTCACTCACAACATAGCAATGGAGGTCAGGATTTTATGGGCAGGCTTTATTTATTTACTACCAAAACTCCAAACTTTCATGGTACCTCGGCGCAGAGAGCTTGCAAAGATAGAATATCCTAAAAGTAAGGTTGCGGGAAAGATTTTTTTTTCACCTGTGCTGGCATCTGTATGAAAATGCTGCATTCCATTTCCTGATCATGTATTGCTTCACACCTTTTTTAGGAGATGAAAATTATGCTGCTTTTCAGGATCTGCTGCTTCCCGTTAGGAAGCCATTTCATGGACTTCCCATTAGGGTGCCCAAAAGAGAACAGGAGGATTTCTTTCTCTGCCATTGAAGGTGTCCCACCATTCAGGAGGACTGAAAGGGTTGTGTGACCAGAAAGAAAGGGCCGCAAAAAGAAACACATAAAAGGCAAAGGAAATGGAGAGGTTCTGAGTTCTAACACCCCTTCTCTGTTTACATTTTATTCAGTCATGTCTTAGTGCAAAATGCTCAAGTAGTCATCCTCACAGCAAATGCGTTTACCGACAAAGGAAACAACACAGTTGTTATGACACAAGAGAAAAATAGCAAAACTGGAATATCAGTTTTTAATAAACTGGGCTCTGATTGAATCCAGAAGCCAGTGATTAAAAAGAAAGAATCAGTCAGTCACCAATCTTAAGGGGAAAAATTAGAGCAGACCCTTTGCAAGAAAAAAAAAGGCCTAAAAATTGCATTTTGAGAAGCGATTTAAAACTGGGAATAGAGTCCTATAAAGAAATGTACTTAGCAAGGCAGATTGACAGTACTGATAGCCTTGGCTGTGATGGTTTAAAGCAGAAAGCAGTCTTACTTTAAAATACAGAATGTAGAGTTCTGAAATAACCTTGAAACTAGGAAAAAAATGAAGGTTGCTTGTTTTTTAGTATTAAAAGACATGTCAGAGAGGAAAAGAGCATATATAAGTGGTATTTCTCATGGACTCTCCAGACTTTTTGATCAGCAAATATCTGTTTGGAATATGTTGTTCATTGACTTCTCAGAGCAGGATTGTGGGTTTTTCTTTTTTCTTCTTTCTTTTGGCTGTCACTAAAACTACTTACACTGAATTATAAAAGTTGTTACTGCAGGGAATTTTATTCTAATACCTTCTTCTTTTATACCACCTAATTTATTATCGCTTGGATGGCAGAGCTGTAGACTTCTATTCATGACTTTTCATTTCCTGTTATTTTCACTTTACTTCAGGGACTTGATTAAAAGTAGTCCATGCTGATACTTATTATCTCGAACCCTGCTCTGTTGTGTTGTATTCCCTCCTGCTTTTTTAGCCCTTGGAAATTGATTAATTAAACCTTTAGTGCATAAAGTAATAGGAAGCATGAATTGTTTAGTTTACTCATTAGTGTACTGCAGCAGACCTATGTAGGGCTGTGCTGTACTTAAATAGATAATTTTTATCAAAGATGATTACTTTAATAGTACGGTTTTAGTACATTTTTAGATGGTGGCACTGAAAATTACATTTTTACACTTGACACTGCTAATAATGACATTTTAAATTATGTGCTGTTTGGATACGAATTGTCTATCCTGCATGTGGTGCCTACACTAAGCTCGCTTCTTTGTTAGTTTACTTCGTGGCTTTGATCCCCCTTTTGGGTACTGTCACAGAATGAGTGGTGGTGGGGATGAGGGACACAATGCATTTCACTTGTGGGAAAGAAATGGGAATAGGTTTTATTGGTAATGACAATGGTTTCAGAAGATTCTGTGGCAAGGTCACTTATTATTTACTGCATGGAGGTTCAAGATACACACAGAATTACCAAGGACACCCTCCCATTGAGTCATGAGGTTCAGAATGGACCCCCTTGTTTTCCAAACTCCTTCTGAGAGGAGTCTGGGTGCGGCTGAATCCAGTCCTAGTCCCAGACCTGGTCAACGGTTTACGTCTAAGGGATTTGTGCACAGTTACAAAGTAAAAGTTTACAAATTCAAAAAGAGAAAGGCGCGCTATAGTCACTTACCACAAATTAGCAGTGGGAAGGATCTCTTAACCTCAAGGAGTATTATTGAGAGGCGTCCCTGCTCAAGGGGAGGTCCTGGCGTGCAGCCCACTGCCGTGCAAGGAGAGCTCAATGGGCTCTTGGGCTGTCCGCATATTTATGGGATAAGATGATTGACTGATAGTCATTCTTTCAATTCAGAAATGACTGTTGACTGATGTACTCACAGTTAGCCTTATCTCCCCATCAGGATGCAGCCATCAGGACTGTTATTGATGGTTAATGTCTGTGTGGAGGAAGAAATCAGGGAGGCAACTACCAGGATCAGATAATGTGGTGGTTAACACCTGAACAGGGCTACCTGTGAGAAGTCAGGATGAGCTGGGGAAGGAGCATATCTGTCACAGGTACCATTAGTGCTATAAGTGTCACAGGACTGACAGCCACCAGAAAGGGGTTGTAAAGCCCTACCAGTAAAATTCTAAAAAGATTCAGCTGTAATTCCACAGAGGAATGCTGCAGAAATTTGACACAAAAAAGCAACTAAATAGCCTGCAAGGAGTGGTAACATTAAGATACTCCAGTTACTTGAAGCATCAAGAGACAGAGTATTATCAAATCCAGATGTTCAAAACTCAGGGATCACAAAAGAAGCATCTGTTGGTGCCTGATGGTTTTCCAAGCCCATGGAAAAGGTGTCCTGTTCTCGTTCTTAGCAGCCGACACATCTGAATGTGTGTGGTAAAGCAAGTTCTTCCCACAGACACTGACAGTAGAGACTTTGGTCCACGGCCAGGGGTGCTTGTCTCCTCTTCACCTTGGCTTTTCCTGGCCTTGTGGTCTCCCCCCATCTCTTGCTTCTCCCTGCTTCTCTGCCTCCTCTATTTCCATTCCATTAGTGGAGTTTTGTGGACTATAACGTGGACATAGACCAGGGGTAACTCTCTAGCCTCCTTCCAGCACCTCCTTCAGCAGTGATTGGATCTTTCTAGGAGGTGGGCATCTGTCTTGGTGAAGACCACAGCCCAGGCTGTTACCAGGGATTTCATATTTTTTCTCCATCATGTGAATGTAGAGGCCCTTCTCCTTGCTTGGGCATCTTCACAGCCAACTCTCCATCTCGTGGATCCCACAGGTGCGGTATCTAATCTGTTTCCTGCTTTGGTATTTTAGTATACCAAATACTAAGTATGTAACAACCCAAGCAGAGAAAAGAAAACTGCAGGTTGCCTTCAGCTTCTGTCCTTTCCCATGGCTGGAACTAGCCGTGTTTCGTTTGGGTTTTTTTGTTTGTTTGTTTGTTTTGTTTTGTTTTTTCCTTCCTGGGATTAATGTTTTTTGGCATGTTGTGTTTCCTTCCTTCTCTTACATAAACATTTCTCTTCAATCTCTGTTGCTGTTCATACCAATTTCTAGAGAAACCGCCTGCAGGACTTGTCATGTTGGTCATGATCAGGCCATTTGAAATGCCATTCCATGATTGTTTACCATTTTCATGTTTTGCCCGCAAGTATCATGAGAAAACAGTGACCATTCTAGGAAATCGCTGAAGGTTGCCTGACAGCTCTCCTAACAAAATGTTAGGAAGAAGGTTGCCTGTTCTTGGAAAATTTAACCACTGACAACATGACTGATGTGCCCCTGTCTCTCAGAGGACTGTTGATCTCAAGAATCTGAAGAGTATTCTGACTGATCCCATCTTCCTCCCTAAAACTGACAGGCGCACAAGGAAACTATCTGTTTTTCTTTATCCCTGTTAGAGACAGACCTTTCCATACTGTCTATACAGGAAACTGTTAGCTTGAAAGGCTTGGCGAGCCTCATGAAGAAAGGTTGGGGATCTTCCTTTAAGAGCCACTTCCTGTTAGCTTCTCTGCGTGGAGCTGCCCTGATCATTCGTCACATGACGAAAGGTCTGCGACAATAATCTGACATTTCCTGCTCTCCTTTTAGTCCTGAGCCCAGAGGTGATGTGCAGGTGCCTCCAGCACAAATTGATGGATCTCCTGTATTGGCAGAGCTTGGGTCACCAGGAGATCAGGGTACATTTGTGGTGACACTGAATATGACTGGAAAAATAAACAAAATCGATGTTTTCAAGCTGACAGCTGTGGGGGCTATACCTGTTCATTTTATCATTTGTTACAGTATACAAACCAGTTGTGTTGTCTTTGACATTACAGCACTCTTTTTTTTTTTTTTTCATTCCCTGTAGCACTGTAAAAATGAGCTTTTATCATTAGTCCCTATCCCGTGTGATCCTAATTCACAGGCTGTCTCCTCCTGCTGAGTCAGCATCCCTAGAAATGCCCCCCAGGTCGTTGCTGGCGCTTGGAGCGGAGCGGGAAGCCACCGGCTGAGCACAGATGCGGCGAGGGCAGCGGGAGTTGCACGTTCGTCGTCGCAGCTGAAAAACTAACCAGCTGCTAGCGCGTGCCTAAAAGATCCTAGCAAAACAGAGGAATAAAACAGGCATTGCAAAACTACCGCCCAGGCCAGCTGGCTGATTTAAGTTTCCTTTTGTGCTGTCTCCAGCTGTTGTAACATTATGTGAGGAACGCGTAACCAGATTATTATAATTTCTCTTTCTAGGAAAAGAGGTACTGTGGAAAAGTTGGCACGGCAGCAGGCATCACGCTGGCGCTGTCTGGGGGGAAGTAGGACTTGTAGGGGAGTGCTGAAAACCTAATTGCAATCTATTGGAAGCCAGATGGAAGGTGTTTTGCAGTTGCTGGCATTAAGAGCCAGGCCTGTCCCAAGTGTTCCTGTCACACCTTGCACACAAGGTGCTCTCCTGGCAGCACGTGCCACCGGGCTATGGGGGAGGAGCTGAGTTGTAGTTCAGGCGGCATTCCCGTATTTCATCTCTAGAATAGGGATGCAGGGGATTCTCCAGTTACAGGGAAAACAGAAATACATTGAAGATCTATGAGGTGGTAACAAAAATGATGGATTTTGGTACTTCCCAGAGCAGTCCCATGCAGCAGGATCTCCTAGGTGGTACTCTTTGGCAGAATGTGTGAAGGCAACTGTCTCCTAAAGTACCTTCTGAGGATGTAGTTTATCAAACACAGAAGTTGAAACTTGTATAGTTTGCTTGCATTGCTCCTCGGGTGCTCTTTTTACTTGTTTCAAAAAGTGTGACCTGCTAATGAAGTAACTTTATTCATCATCACAGCTTCTTCACAAATTAAATCCTAAAGGTGGCATGAGGGACACTGTGTAGCTGCATTAGCAAAAGGACAAGGATGCAGCACTGGCGTTTGCAGAGAGCCTCTTCTCTAGACTATGGGCAGCTGATGACCCTTCACTTCCCCCTGCGCTGTTTGATGTGTGGCTTTGGATTTAAATTCTCTCGTAGCAGATTGTTAGCAAGAGTCGTGTGTCTAATGATCAGCATTGGTTTCTGCTGATAGAAGAATGTGTTCTTCATTTATTTTTATGATAGCTTGACAAATGTTTCAGGGCAAGGTGAAAAATCATTCTTATAAAAGCATTTTCAGAGGTGGCAATCCTAAATAATGAACGAAACATTAGATATTCTATGAAAATCATCTTTTTGGCTGCCATAGTGACTCCTCCGACATATTCCTCAGGGAATCACAGTGTGTAACTATAGTACCAATTAAATATTTTTCCCACTGTTAGCTTATTATTATGTTGGCATATGCGTCACAAAATATATGTTTAAAAGATGCTAATTGTTTGTTATTAAATCCATTCGTTTTCTTCATAAATGGTGAAAGCAATTACATTTCATTTATCATTTTGACCTATTTTATGCTATGTCTCTGTACCAACTTAATCTTTTAAAGAAATTTTGTTTAAAATTAGATCTAGACTTGGAGAATATAAGTGAAAACCTGACTTTGTACTGACCTCCTTTCATTTATTTTAAGGAGACTTAGTTGACTTAATTTAATTAAAATATTATTATAAAGGAATGGTTGTGACAGATAAGAAATAGCATGATGGCTTTTACACTCTACAAGCAATTCACGAGAAATTCAGTGACTGGTCATTAAGTAGATATATTGACATTTATAAAAGGAAGACATTTTTAAAAAAAGGAAGAAGAGAGCCATGCCTTAGAAATCATAACTGATTTAAACAAAATGGAATGTGCCTTTGGAGATTTTGCTCCCCGGGCTGAACCATTGCAGAGGAAATAATAAAGCTGGCATGTATAACATCTGTGATAGAAATGTCTGACATGTTCATAACATATTGTGTTATCTTGTTTATTTTAGTAGTTCAGAATAGTAATGGGCCAACCTATGGCACCACCTGCATGGCTGTCACTAGCTAGGTGTACCAGTTTCATGGATGTTGAGGTGTTTTTTATGTTATAGTACTTCAGAAAGATTATCTTTTCTTTTTTTAATTTAATCTTTTTAATAATTATTTTGCCATATTTTAAATAAATAACATTGTAAGTGTGGCCTGCCCAAAAAGGAACCATTAATAATAAATTATCGAATAGGAAAAATCTAATTTTGTAAGGCAAGTATTAAAAATACTGTTTTATGAAGTGTTCTCCATTTCTACTTTTTAAAGAGTCATAAAATTAGTCTAAGGAGATTTTGGGAAGACTCGGGCATTGCACAGGACTGCATGTGGTGCATCTGGTCTCCCTGGGCTTCTCCATCTCCATCTCCAGCTTCATCTCCTCTAAAATGTTATTTATCTCTGCTCTCTCCCTGCACTGGTTGTTGAGGGAGCCCTGGAGAGCTTCGTGTCTGAGTATCCTCTCTGTTCCCCATCTCCACACCTGCGTCATGAAATACACCCGAAGGAAAGTGAGGACATTGCCCAGTCACAGTGGGTGGCCTGACAGCGGTGCAGGTGACCTGTGTCACCTCCTGTCTGTGGCTTCTTACTGAAATAGGATTAAGTTGAGCCAGCAGTCACTGTGAGTCGTGTTCTCCTGCCCGAGCATCGCCTTCCTCGCTGGCGCTCCTGGTAGCATGAGGCATGACCCACTTGCTCTACCCTGAGTCTCTTGACTCTGCTGTAATTAAGCAGGCACTTCGTAGGGTCTTGCTTTGGATTTTCTGTCTTAGCATTTTGCATTTCAGTCACCATTACAGTTTGAGTAGGTTTTTTTTTGCAAAATAGACAGGCATTAGAAAAGCCTGAACGGTTGTTTGGAGTTATTTTTACATTTAATGCTAAAACTTTTTGGCAATGGCAGCTCACAGACACTTCCACTTTTGCCTAGTAGGTGTCTCTCATTTTGTAATTCACCTTGCACTCCAACTGTGCCTGCAGAAGTGCATCACCTGGTAGAGCTGCTTCTGCCTTCCACGTTAAGCATGACTTTCTGAAGTCTGTGCAAGCAGCCCCATGCAAGGAGAGCACCTGCTGCTCCTCCAGGGCCTTGGTCTCACAGTGGTGGAGTCACCCTGACACCCCCCGGAAAAGGCTGGGAGTAGTCAACACCGTGGCTGTGGAGACAGGCACAAGCGTTGTGACACTTAGGTATTTTTGACCCTTGAAAGTGTCTGTTCAGTTTCCCCCCCGGAGTTTCTGTTCCTATCATGCAAAAATTAGCTGCTGTTATATACAGATGTAAAATAGTTTTGGAAAATCTTATAAGGATTGTTATGCTGCTCGTTTTCTATTTTCTTTTAAATCAAGTATTTTGTTATTCCTCACATACCTTTGGCCTTTTCAGAAGCATTTCTGTAGTCCTTCTTTCTATTCTTACATTCAAAAGGAACAACACTGGTTTGTTCCTGAGAAAAGACTAGCTGAGCTACCAGCAACCCAGGTCAGTCGGTCTCATATTGTGAGATCTTTTTGAGAGAGAGACCCAAAAGACTTAGAAATGCTGTATTTTAGAGTCTGTGGAACCCAGTGCTCAGGAACAAAGTTTATAAAATAAATAGAAAGTTTTATGATGAAATGGTGATGGTCATGCTTTAATATGAATTTCTGTAACAGAAAAACAGCAGTGCTTAGGAAAATTCATTTAAAATGCAAGCAGCTGTCTTATGTTTCCTTTCTTTAAGCCAAGAGTCTGTTAACAACCTACCTTCCCCAATTGAAAAGGATTGTGAAGTTGCAATCTCTCTTATACTCTTCTGTTTGAGAGCTTTGCTGAATATCTTCCACATTCTCTTTAAGGTCTCTTTGGAAGCTGCTTACTTGGACTGTCCTGTGTTCTGAAATATCACCTTAAAATAAAGATAGAGCTAAAGTGAACGAAAAGCAGCACCATGGCTGCTCTTTCCATCCCTCCAGACATTGGGAGGGAATGTGGAAGCTTGACTACTTTTTTGCTCCCAAGATGAAATACACGTTGGCACAGCAAAGCCCCACAGCTGAGGTTGCAGGAAAAACAGCTAAGGACACTGAAATTTCAATTTCAAAGAACTGAACCATTTGCTGAAACAAGCTTGCGAATTTTGACTTAGGACAACTATGAGTCAAAAACAGTCGGTTTCTCCTAACCTTCTCTTCATTATTTTGTAGAGTCGCCAGAAATACGTCAATGCTTTTTCTTTCTGATCACCTGTCCCAATTAAAAGCAATAAAAATCACCCTGAAAAGTACATAGATGCAATAGGAACGTTTCTTTCTACTTTTGTGGTGCTAAGAGTAAAGAATGCAAGTTTACCTTCTCACGCCATCCTACATAAGAACATGCTACTTGTAGTGCAACTTGTGATGAATATGTTGCTGCATGCAGAAAAACTCTCAACAACTCTTTGGAAAATTTTCTGGTTGCCAAAATGTATTACATCAAAATGTAAAGGAGGCTTCCAGATACTTTGTGTGTGGTACTTGTGGTACTTACCTTGATCTTACTTTCCATGATGTCCAAGGCTTTCTGGCACCAGTTGGCTAAACTCTGACCCAAGGTAGATTAAGGTGAAGACAGCTTGTAAGACAGATCATTTTTTCTTCACTTTCCTTTTGCATCAAATGTCAAAAGCACAGTGAGGTTGCTTTTAAATCAATGAGATATTTAGATCCCATAAAGCTTGTCTTCTGTTTCTGTCATACAAATATTCTATTGAAGCTGGATTGTCGGCATCTTCACAGTACCTTCAATTCATTATTGATTTTCTCTTCAGTTAAGATTAGAAAGGTTATTCTCCTTTGGAGTTTTGGTCAATCATTTGTATCTGGGGACTTCTCATGTCTCAGTCTCTTGCACCTTAACTGTTAGTCGGTGGAGCCTCATCAGATCTCTTTCCTTTTGCTCTACCAAGTTCTCCCTCTACTCAGCACTCAAATTTAGTCATTTTGATGCTTTTTATGGCCTAGAAAAAAAAGCAATCCGTAGTATACCTATGGGGAGTGCTTGACAGATGCTAAGGTACTTGAGGACATAAGTGCCTCTGTCAGTAGCTAATACTCTCAGTTTATTTTGATACCTTAGTGGATTCCAAAGGCGCCTTCAGCTCAAGGCTGGGCAGACGGAAGGCAATGCAGGGCTTAAAGCCAGGCCATATAAACACAAACGTGTTTATTCATAGTCTTTTCTTTTAAAGTTGAATGGCTTGCTTTTATATTTTGTGTATAAGAATTTCAAACTCATGTGTTAATATGGCTAGTGGGGAAATAACTTTATGAGAGATTTCATTTCTTAATGTTGATTGAAATATAGATATTTGACTTTGGAAGAAGAAATTCTAATAGAACAGACAACCTCCATCATCGTGAACTGAAGCTGGATTTCTTCTTTTGTTTTTCTTTTCAAAATATGAATCACATTTTGATGCAGGAAGAATACTTATTTTCCTGCTTGTATAAGTGCTGATGACTCTAGTGACTGCTTATGTACAAAAATAAAATTAAGAAATTCTTATGCAATTTTATATATATGCCTATGTGGGTGTATGTTTTGAATGGTATTTAGAACTGGAAAAAAAGGAAGACATGCCAGTATTTAATAAGTCTACTTGTTTCTAACACTCACAGTAGTAATGTGCAGCTCTGTTATGTCGTTGTTCATCCAGAAGCTCAGGAAAGTTGGTTAGCTTTTCTTTATTTTTTTCTGAATATTGCTGATGGAAATTTCAAGGAGGGGAAAAGCTTTTATTTAATGAAACGTTAAGAAAGTCTTTTTATTCCTGAACTTCAACCAGTATTAGTTTCTAGTGGGGATTTAGCAATAAATTATTTTTCTCTACTCTAAGCACAAAATCGGGGATTAATTTTGCTGTGAAGTATCTTTGGGTCTTAATTAAAATTGAAATTACTCATCCTGGTAAAAATACCCTCTCAGACAATACCTAAGTATCCTACTCCCCTTAAGAGCTCTAATATTAAGCCAGATGTACTGCAAATAGCATCCAGCTTTTTAAGGTCATGGAAGACTGCTGAAGCAAGGCTCCTTAGCGAGACATCGGAAACTTTTTAAATCCATTATCTCCTGTTACTAAAGTATAGCCATCGCGTGCTTTATTTTATTAGTACTGCCTTATAGACACGCACACTTATTTTCTGTTTCTCTTTTCCCTCCACTTCGACTTTAGTGGGATCGGTCGAAACTGGCCATGGGCCTCTGGCGGCAGCAGCATTTTGGCAGAGTTTGGCACGTTGCACCTGGAGTTCATACACCTGAGCCACCTGTCTGGAAACCCAGTGTTTGCTGAAAAGGTTAGACTGTGCAGGGAAAATCATGTTCCGGAGATAAAGCACATGTTGGGAGATTAAATATCCCTGGGGAGAGATTAGGGGTTTCCTCAGTGGTAAATATTTGTTGCAGGAGGGGGATATTTTCCAGGCACGGACTCTCATCAATCTTGTATTTTAGTATTAGTTACAAAGACCTGCTCCAAAGACACTGTGGTGCATCTTGTCTATAGCGCTTACCAGGCCCCATAGCACGTACCCCTTTTGGCTATATCGTAAGTTAATATTGCATTAAACAGTCAGACCGTAGAGCTTTCTTAGCCCTTTTCCCAAGTGTGCTGAAAATAAAAAAGAACATTATATTGGAGATAACGTGTGATACGTATAGAAAGCAAAGAACCTCTGCTTCGCTGCAGTAGGTTTTGTCTTTAAAATGCAAGATGACATCACTGCTCTGGGTGAGGTCAGACAGTGCTTCTGCTCAACGGCCCTTTAAAAGACTTAGTTCTCCCAGGTGCTGCATTTGCTTTTTCTGCAAACACTAAAATTTGGCAAGATATTCTGGATCTTTCTTCTAGTGCCTTGTCTGCTTACCAAGCCTTGACCCCAGAACTCCGGAGGCTTTGCAGAACTTGTTTACCTGGTGACACCAGCTGAGAGGATCTGTATTAAAACCATATGGTGGATAGAAGTATTCTGACAACACAGTGCATGCATGGAGCTGCACTCTTTTTATGCTAAGACTTCTGTACTGATGCTCTTTTAGTTTTTAGAGAACTGGATCAATGCTTAGTGTTTTGTACCCTTCCAATAGGTAATGAACATTCGAAAAGTTCTGAATCGACTGGATAAACCCGAAGGCCTCTACCCCAACTATCTGAATCCCAGCAGTGGCCAGTGGGGCCAGCGTAAGTAGATCGGTTCTTCAGGCCTATGAAGCATACAACAGTATGCCCTTTTGAGACGTTAACTTCTTCCTGTCTCTGTTACGTATTTTGTTGTTTCCTCACATTGTCATATGCCTGTATAGTATAAAAAGATTGCATGTTTAAAAATAAGAATTCGACTTGCCGTATTTTAGTGTGCTTTTGATCTTTCAGTATGGCTTATATAAGCGGGGAAATGTCTCAATAGGCATGCTTTGTAGTCCACAAAGTCTTTTCCAGAAAATCTTTTATTAAAGAGTCTAAAACGCTCTCTAAACCAGCTCTTTAAAGAAACATTACCAACTTATCTGGATCAGTTTCCATATTTTTACAGTAGCATAGCCCAAGAGACATTAAAGAAGTCTTTCCACTTAATACCAGCTGTGAATTCTGCTGCAGTTTAATGCTGTTGGCAAACACTTAAGGAAGCAAACTGAACAGAACAGTGAAGACATTAATTCCGTTAAAACAATTATTAGACCTACCAAAATTATAATAATAATAAAATGCTTTGAGCACTTGAACTCCTTAGCTCCTTCCTGATCACTGATGCTTTTCATCTTATACATTACAACCTTATAGCAGTGGGTGGCTAGATAACACCGGAGGCAGGAATGGTTTGGGAAGTTCTTCAATATAAAATATGTTTTTGAATGCTATGTATTAGTCTATGAGCATTTCCTTTGCGAATCAAAAGTATCCCCTTCAATTACAAAAAAAGTCATCTGCTATACTTGGAGGTTTCTTTGAAGTCACTGTGCCCCTACACAGTATCACCACTTGATTCCAGTTGGCCTGTATCTGCGAGCTATTAGATGTTTGCCCACTGCTTACCTGTGTTGGCTTAGCATGGCTTTATAAAACACATTGGAAGCAAAAGGTACTGGATTTGCTCAAAAGGGCCACATGGAGGTTCAACCAGTTTCATTAACCTTCTTCCTTGGCTTTAATCAGCCACAAAAAAAAAAAAAAAAAAAGAACTTTTGGGAGATAGGTTAGCCAACAACTTCCCCGAGCAGAAATTTGGACCCAGTTACCTTATTTTGTGCAGCAGTACTGAGAGTCAAGAAAGGTGTGCAGCTGAACTCTGGGGCAATATTTACTTTGGCATTAAACCTAGTTATAGGGTCTTGCAGTAACTTTATTTGGTGAGCTGAAAGAGAGATAGTTTTTCTAGTAGTTGACACCGTTAGTGTCTCTGCCTTATTTGTTTTAGAGCAAATGCCAGCTCAGTCTTATGGCCTTTTGCATTTTCTTATTTTTAATATTATTGTATCTTAGGCACCATTTTTTTTTTGCTCGCACGCACAGGACAACTTTATACCATCACTGGTTTCCAAAAGCAGGTTGTATTGCCATAGAAATTTGGCATAGAAATTTGCTATACAAAAAGCTCCCTGTGTGTGCAAATGATAAGCATAAACGTTGAGACTGGTCAGTCAGTAACCTGCTGAAGCAGCAAAAGCAAATTTGATCTTTGCTTGTTGCACCACTTGGAGTTCAATTACCTCTGTTTGAAGGTATTGATTTTTTTTTCATAGTAGAAGATCAGGAGCGTAAGTGTTGAAGGATGTTTTATTTGAGATTGCTTTTCTAGTCTTTTTCTCAGCTGATTACAACAGAGAGAAAAAAACAGCCCCTTAATTGGTACAAGACAGAAGTGTTATCCCTCAAGCATCAAGTGGGGAGGGGAGAGCAGCTTCTGAACATTACTTATCAAGCAATGCTCTAACTGTGAAGGACACTGCTGGATCACTGCCACTGTTCCTGTAAATTCATTTAGCCCTTGTTATTTTGACAGTAAACCGACAGTGATTTGCTGCAGCATGCATCAATTGGATTTGTCTACTGCAATAATGTATATAATAACAGGGCTTATTATTGATGAAACTGTTCATGTGCTATTTAGTTTGCAAATGTCAGAGGTTTCTATGGTAATTTATTTAGGAAACCGTAAAGGTCATTTAAATGCTGCTGTTCAAAGATCAGCCTTCCATCACAGAAAATGCTCTAATTTTTAACAAACCTCTTCATTTTTCCTTTTGAATCTGAACATTTAATTAAATAAATGGTTATTCTTTCCAGAAATTTGATAAATCTCATTCATAAGAGGAGGGAAAGCAGCTGTTTTATAATTCAGGTTTGATGATGCAATGTGGTGGTTTTGCGAAGGCAAAGGATGCCTTTGGAAAACTAAATCATAGTTTGCATGTTACAGATTAGCAGAGGGGGGAAAATGTAGCCAAGATTTAGTAGAAAAAAAAATCTTCTGCCCCAAGTTCGTGCAACTTTGTGCCAACAGCTAAGAACATCAGTAACCTCCACGTGAGTGGTGTGCTGACCTCCAAGGGCCTGTCTTGTGTGTAGCCATTGCTCAGTGTCAAGTCCTGAACAGGCGCAGCTGAACAGTCACAGCGTTTGTAGTACCAGATCCTTCCATACAGTAATCGTGGGGCCATATACAGGAATGCGAGAGCAATAATCTCCTGCAAATGAGGCAGAGCTGATGTATCCTTTTTTCTGTAAAGCCACTACTGAGTTCTAAGACAAGCCAGATGTCCAAAAATGTAATATTATTTTTAAACATATGCAATGGAATTTTTCAAATGCCATTAAAAACCTGAAATTCAACTTTGCAGTAATTAGTTAAAACCCATTGGCTTTTTTTTTTTTTTTGAAGTGACTTAAATGGTATTTTAGTGAATAAAACAAAAAGTAAAAGCAATGCCTGACAATTAAGAGGGAAAGAAATTGTCAAATTTGAGTGCACTTTCTGCTTTGTTTCCATTTTTACATATATATATATGTATATAAGAGAACTTAGGTTAACATATTTTTATATGGACTAAACTATAAGCATGAACTAGATGCTGAAATGATGAATTCTTCTCTATGAACTCATGTGACACTATATGGACGTTAAATATGATGCTTTATCCTACTGAAAAAGTTATCAATTAGAACATTTTTTTCATCAATTAAGTTTTTTTTCCTGACGTTCCAAGGTGACATTTATTGTAAGATCACTGTAGGATGAGATGTTAAATGCGTTCATCTACCTCTCCCCAAACTGAGGATAAAATTGCTGTTCAATCTGTTCCCTGCCTTTTTAGATCACGTCTCCATTGGAGGGCTTGGTGATAGCTTCTATGAATATTTGCTCAAGGCATGGCTGATGTCGGGCAAGACAGATGAAGAAGGCAGGAAAATGTATTATGACGCTGTTCAGGTAAATGAGATATTTAAATCTTCCTTGCCATAATCTATAATAATCCTAAAGGCTCTGGGGACAGCCCGAGGGATTTATGTCTTTGCTACCAGAGTGAATTTATTTTTAAAAGACTGATACTGTGGGGAAAGCGAGCGTCTTAAAGCAAAGCTAAACTTTTTTGCACTGAAATATAGTCAATTTTTTCTACTACTGGAAGCAAAAAGAATAAAATATGTGACAACAAGAACAAAATCTTGGAGAAGCTGTCAGATAAAAGTTCGATTTTTTTTTCATCAGTTTTCCATAAATAGATACTTTCTGTCCTTTTTCTCTCTCTCCAAGAGGGAATTCCTCTCTCTTGTGTTTCCATGTTATTTTAGTCCGTTTTCATTGTGGTCAAAAGGCGGATCATTCTTGATCTGGGTGTATTCTGGTAGATAATTATAAATGAAAACAGAAAGTTACTGCTGGGCAACCACCTTTTGTTACAACAAGCATATATTTTCCAGCTTCAGTGAAATAGCCAATTGGTTAAATTGGACACAGGAGAAAGTTTTCAAAAATCAGAATTTGTCACACATATTTTATGTGGTATTTTATTTATGATCCTTCTGGTTTTCTTCATTATTGATGTTATTTGCTTCATTATTGATGTTATTTCCTTAATATACTGGTTTGGGAGAAATAATGCTTTTCTGATACTGGACTGAGACTTGGGGAAGTATTACATTTAAATCCATATTTATAGGATTTCCTTGCAGACTTGGGCAAGTGACCTATTTTCCTTGTTCTTTTTCTTTCACATATATAAAAGAGAGGATAATATTACTTTTTTTTTCCCCATGCTTTCATCTGTTCTGACTGTAAGCTCTGGAGGGCCAACCCTTCTCTCTCATTAGCTGCATGTATGTACAGAGCCTCTGTAGACAAGGCTTGGAGATGCTAAGCAGTATCTGCTTGCTCTTACATACATCTGGAAACACACTGTCCCTAGGGAGATGCAAAAGGCATCTGCTACTTCCCACACAGCAAAAAGTTATAGCATTAAAAGAACACAGCCCTGGCTCATTGGGCCCATTTTCTTTCATGAGAGAGAAGTCACATGTGAGCATTTGAGGGGGAGTGTATCCTGGGCAAAGAAAATCCTGCCTTTAAATTCTGTAAGTGGAGGTTTGGATTCAGAGAGCCCCATTGTCACTGCTAACATGGCTTCAGCACCAGAGCGAAAGGTGGATTTTTAAATTAGGCTTGAGTACATTTCAGACTATAGTGTAAGAACAGTGATATTGTAATAGCTGAGCCATTAGGCTGGCAGCCAGAGAGAGAGAACAAAGTGCCTGATAATGTGGTATCAGTTCAGCTTACCGTGGTAGGCATTTTGAACCACCTGAAAGCTGCTTCTAGTCTAGAAAACTTTCACTGGTGTGATAATGACAGTTTTCCTTTTCAATACCTTCTTAGACACGATAAGAACTAGTATGTAGCGCTGAGCCTTGATAAATGGGGGGAAATTCAGATTTCTGCAGGTGGATTATTTCCAGCGCGCCAGGCTCATGACCCTTGTAGGCTCTGTCGCATCACTCTGTTGTCCCCTGGCAGCCCTGTCTCATGATTTGCAAGTAGCCTTGCTTCCTTCAAGGGAAAGAACCAGGCCAGTTGAGCTGGGCAGAGGCATTGCCACGGCAGAGGCAGTTACCTCAGAGCGCGTGGAGGTGCTGGGCTGGCCAGCAAGCTCCTCCAGGCGGGTGGATGTGAAGCAGATCTCTCGCATGGGACAGGACGGGCACCCAGACTGCCGATTCACAAGCAGCGTAAGCAGTTGGCTACACACGAGTCATGGGTCGCTCCTGAAGCAACGGCAGGCCTCCATCTCTGCTTACATGTAACTAGATATAATACAGTATTGCACAGTATTATTTACTTTGGTATTTAGTAGTGATTGCTCTAGACACTCCATGTATCACGTCTGTCTGGAACACCAGTGTTTGACAACAATCACTATGTGCTAGGATGCACCATGTTGCTTGCTGAGTTCCAGCATGTCCTAAATAGTGATGTTCATGTTCTCCTTTTCTATATATTGCATATCTATATTTCTGTATAGCTGTACCATACTCAGAAGCTTTTAGTATAACTAGTTCAGATGAAAAAAAGCAGGGAAGTTGCAGTATCATGGCATTTCTCACAGATTGTTTGGGCCAGATTGAGATGCTGGGCTCTCCACCAAAGTTACTAGCCTGTTCTGAAATGCACACTGATTTCGCCTTTACTGCTATTGATCCCTTACTTATCTAAATTAAAGGCAATTTAAGTGTCTGCAGAAGGCACAGTCATTCTTTATGACTGCAGCCTGTATGTTCGAGGCATTGTGAGCCTGCTTCATATTTTCTTAGATAAATTTCCCCTGATGCTTTCGGAATCTAGGACTATGCCAAGGGGAATAGCATGATTATTCCTATCCGTTCTGCCCAGTATATGCCCACAACATTCCAAAATTGAGATGTAAAGATTTGATGCCAAATTCAATACCTTCTGCTGTCCAGAAACCACAAATGAAAATATATGGTGAGTTACATTTCACTGTGAAAAGCTGCAGTTTTTTTAGAAATATTTAAAGCTTCAGGAATATTTCCTATGCTGTTCAGTAACTCGTATAAAAACAAAATATGATTCTTATTAGAATTTTCGCAGCATCCATAGATTGCTTTATGGCTTAAGTTAAAAGAAATAATTAAGATGTCAAGCTATATTTAAAAACTTTTTCTATTTGTCATGAATAAGGCATATATTTGGCTGATGCTGAAAAATTTATTTCTAATGGGAAAAGGGACAGAGATATTCTTGTTTTGAATACTAGAGCATAATCTTAATGTATTTATAAGGCAATCAGAGAGATTCATAAACTCCAGGATTTGCACAGAGACAAGTGAATATATTTCTAACATTGGTTCTTTGCTCTCTTTTGAAAAGCAGGGCAGCATTTTATGTAATGTCCTTTGTTTCCTAGGACTCAGGGAGTAAGACTACTTGATCCTAAACTGGTTTAAATGGATAGCATGATCTTCGTAGCCTGTTTAAATGGACAGCATGCAACATTTAGCTACAGAACACACATTCACACATAAATTCATCTATGTAATATGTTAACTATTTTGAGAATGTAACTGGCCATAAGATAAGCTCTCAGTCTTTGCAAGCGTCATGTACAAGAAGAATCCTACTGGTTTTGGTTAACACAGACGAACTCTGAGGGACAATTGAGTGGTTCAGCTTTAGTAAGAGAGCATGGTAATTCAGACCAAAAATGGACCTTTTGGGGTCACTTAAATCTAGTCTAGCAACAGCAGTCTCAGAAGCAACCGCATCAAATCGCCCCCTCTTGACTCTGCCCTCATTTTAAAAGTTGCAGGGTGATTTTTCCACTACTTTTGCTGATAGGTTCATGTTCTTGATGCCCTGATGGTTAGTTTTCTTTTCCTGTTTTTCTTGCTACATGTATTCATGGTCACTGCTGCAGATTTTCTTCATCTTAAATATTTCTTCTCTCTCTTCAACATTGTCTCCATCCCTTCCTCAGCGAATTGCTAGAGAAGTGTCATATCTAAAAGCTCTAAAGGAGAGAAGTGAGTCACTCTGGAGGAACTTTGCAGAGAGAGAGACTCCCTGACCAGCAGTTCCCATCAGCTTTGTTCAGTTCAGGCCTCAGAGGTAGCAGAAACCCGGTTGTTTATTTTTAGTCATCTAGATTTTTCTTAATTTTTCTCACCTGGTGACAACTGCTTAGAACGTGGTCACACGAGAGCTAGCAACCTGACCACCTATGGCATTGTGGTCGAAACAGTGGAAACACATAAAGGATCAGCCACAGCTGTTCTCCACCAGATCTCCACAGCCCTGCCAAAAGTCTGCAGAGAGACGGGGTTACACAATTAAGGAATGTAGCAAAAGGTCATGTCATTAAAGAAATGAAAAAGCCGTCCTTGTTTTGCATCAGAACTTTGAGTATTCACATGGAAAATGCACAGGGTCTTTTTTTTTTTTTTTTTTTTTTGTACATTGCTACCATTTGAGACTAGACGTGGTATACTTAGTTTGTATTTGGCTCTGAGAAGCTGAGTGTGGGGTTTTATTAAGGCATATTCAACTGCCAGTGAATATTTTTCAGAGCTGTAGATATTTCAGCCATTCAGATATATGAAACGAATCTTCTCAAAGTCCTTTCTTATTGAAATGAGGGAGAGAACAAAGTGGTGTTAGTAAAATGAAAACATGGTATTGACAGATACGCACTTTTTATCTCCAGAGTTTCATCAGGCTTTATGTAACTGTGGTGAAAGTCGGGTGGCTGCTCTGTGTTGATTGCAGTTCCCATCAAGTTGTTTTAAAGTGCTGACTTTGCCATGCAGGGATCCTAAAAACACCGCCACGGATGTGAACAACGGCAGAACTGCAGCCACTCCGTTGGATTAGTTTGTCATACTGTGCAAAACCGGACGGGTTTTAATGAATCCAACAGTCAGTACCTCAGCACTTGTCCTTCTAAAAAATACATGAGAGGTGAAGCCGTGTTAGCAAGCAGCGTGGTTCGGCAGTGGCCAGGCTTTGGAAGGAAATGGTGCTGTGGGGCCACCACTGCCCCCGCCAGCGTTTACAGTAACGTGGCTTATTTACATATTCCATCAGCTGCTGCGTTTAAAATATTTATCGCTCTGCTGCAACAGGGTCCTGCACATAGTGATAGAATTAGCTGCATTCTGTAGAAACACAAGATTCATTACCCTTAGCAGCCTCGAGCATCCATCCGGACTTGTCATCCCCTTTTATCCTCTTGGATATACTTCCCTTTGCCAGAAGCAAGGGAGGAGGTTTGAGGGGCTCTAGCACGGCGTACGGGAAGGCTGAAGACTTCTGCAGACTTTTATGTGGTTAATGATTTATTCATAAGTACATAGCCTATATGGTCTGGGCTATAGAAAGAACTTAATAAAAATTTGCATGTTTATGTATCGTGATTAGAAGCAGCACACTCTAAAGTTGTGTGAACACTTTGAGGAAGGCACTAACAAGAAAAGTCCCACAGGAGAAACTGTCTCCTTTTTGCTTTTGACTTTGCTATTGTCGCTGGAACGTCGCGTCCGTCTTAGCAGCCTGCCTTACTGCACCATTTCTCCTTCCTTTGCAAAGGCTAATGCAGCAAAAAGGTTGCTGGGATCAAGGTTTATTTATTCTAAAATACTTGTGAATTACGTAAGTAACTTTTTTGACAGCAACTTACCTAAGTAACCATTTGATTCATGCTTAACACTGTTTAAAGAATACAAACAAACTTAGCCTGCTGGCAGCACACAGCTCTTGGTATAGTTAGTGCAAGAGCATTGATGTTCTCATGGGCACCAATAAGGTCTATACAGCAAAGAAAAAAGAAATCAGGAAAAAATAAATGATCAGCCTTCCCCTAGAACTTAATACGAAATGAACTCTGTAATAAATGGAGGAATAGGTGTTGTAGTAGTTAAAGGCTTGCCAACATTTCCATTTTAAAAACCTAGGTATTTCCATTTTAAACAATCTTATTTCATTTCACACGTAAACTTGTCTATATAGTTCTGCATATATGTCCAGAAGCAGTAAGTGCCTAATGGCTTTCAAACCGTTTCTGAGATTTTGTGCTTAAAAAAGTTAGAGACCTTCCATATTCAAATTTCTGTTTTGATCTTAGAAAAGCCAAGTTCGAGATCTCAAAAGGAGTGTGGATGCTTTTCTGCCACCTCCAAAACAGCTACAATAAAGGGAAAATGCAAATTTTAAAGCTTCTCATAATAAACTCACTGGAATTTTGGCTAAAGGATACATTTGTTGAATTATGAAGATGGCTAAAGAATGAAGGGGGCTAAAGAAGGATATCTGTTGCATTAGATCAACTCAAAAAGAAAATATGAGGGAAGAAACTCCAAGAAAGCAGGCTATTCTCTTCTAAGCCCCACAGTCTACAAAACCCCAGTAATCCTGATCTGCTTGGTTTGTGCTAACTCAAAGCAATAAAAATGTATTGGTGCAAGCCATGAATATCTTAAAAAGTAGGCAGCCAGCATTTCTATCTCCGAATCATTGGAAATATCACATGGTAGATATCTGTCATACTCACTTTTGCTTTAAAATGTCGGTATACTTTTCACAGAGAAGTTTCTTACAAGACAAAAAGTGTATTAGAAGTGTGGACTGGGATAATTTATTGTGCTTCGTTGTAAAGAAACATGCAGAAGTGTAATTATCCCCAAAACAAATATTAAAAACTCGGGAGACTTAGAGCTGGAATCGCGTTTTTGAAGTTTGAAATTTATTAAGGTACAGAAATGTGCAATTACGACTCGCACGGCAGTTTTATCTCCAGCCACAGTGATGTCGTGAGGAGGAAGTAAAATGCCCGATTTTTGTTCTTAAAATAGAAGTAATCATTGAAATTCATTACTCATAATTAAACAGTTATTGTATAAGGAGAGTTAAAATGCATAAGCGCCAGAGGAAGCCGAACTGCAGTTGTACACTGAGGTTTGTCTTTCTTTTATAATTATCCCTGCTCTTTCAGCAGTTAACTTTTTTGTGGTGTGTGTTGGTTTTCAATTTTACAACCTTTTGAGGTGCAGAACATTTTAATCCCTACCTCTGCACTGAGCTAATACTTTTATTACCTGTCAGCATAATCCACCAAGACAAGGCGCTGTATTTAAAAAGCTGTTGTTGATCAGTTTTTTACTCTGCTCTCTGTACCCTCTATGGCTCTTTCTGATTAATCCAGGTCAGCGTCCTGGCCAGCTAAGAGGTTAAGGAGGGACTTTTCCCATCACGGTCAAGTCAGGGATTGAGGAAGGAGAGTGGGGGAGGGCGTTTGGGCTGCTTTGCTCTGTGCAATCCCTGGAGGTTGAGAGGAGCCGACCCAGTACTGCAAGAGGGTCCCACCTCCCTGAGCTGCAGATTCTGCTGGTGACCTCGGGACAGGCACCAAAGGAATGAGCAAATACACTGAGGAAACTGGGGTTTGTTGCGAGGGGCCTGTTCTGCTTAGTTTTGCTAGCGTAAGGGCTGGCAATGCAGAAGCAGAATACTAAAAAGAGAGTGCAGAGTACATTACCTTTTAAAAAAAAAAAGAAAAGAAAAAGAAAAAGAGCAGGAGGAGGAGAAAATCAGTTTGGGAAAAATTGGACCCTTTGGGGTTTTTTGCTGCCCGTTGATGGAGATTGCACGCCCATGCAATTTGGAATCCTGTAACCTTGGAAAATCCAATTCTTTTAAATTCAGTGCAATTCTTTCTGCATCACAGATAGACAAGGGCATAATTTTTAACATATGAACCGAGAAGATGCCAGAAATAATACGAAGTGCACTTGAATCAGAATTCAAAATGCAAAGGGAGCTCTTACTGTTTCTAATGAGTGTTCAGGCGTTATTACAGTTTTTCTGGGGAAGGAATAATTTCCCACAAGATGAAAAAACATAATCTAATCAGAGGCTTTATTGCATTGTGGGCAGTGAGAACCGTAAGCGAAGCCCTGTACTATTGCACATGAAAGTCAAAAAATTCGCAAGGAATTGTTTCAGCTATAAAAGTTAGTCAAGCTCTAAGAGCTTGCAAGTACCACTCCAAACTGTGTGCTGTGTTAGCTTTATGAACAGGAAATTTATTTCTTCAGATATGCCAAATAGCATTATTCCCTTTTAGTCTCATTATTTGGTTTTGTTGTTGTTGTTGTTACACATAAGCTGAAGTCTTTTTTTTTCCTCCTCTCTCTTTTTTTTTCTCCCTCCAGTCACTCCCAGGTAGCATCTGCTGTTGTTCCCTTTGGGAGCATACATTGCAGCCACTTTTTCTTTGCAACCTTTCATGTTGCACAGTCTCTTTGCATTACCTTCATTGGAAGAAATTACTAATTGCATTGCAGAAATAAATACTAGGAAACACTAAAAAAAATCTATTTATTTAAAAGGAAAATTGTACCAGTTCCAAACAATTATCCATCAATAATGCATTTTCAGCAGATTAAACACCACTTTCTTCCAGCTTTTTTGATTCTTTGCAGATGTCACCTAGTTGCTTATACTGAGAATATTTCATTATGGTAAAATGAAGTCATAGTCTTTTTAGTGACAAATGTGACACCACCTGATCTGCAAGTTGTGAAGCTTAAAAGGAGTTATTCCTGGGTAGGGATTGGGTGGTGATACAGCCACGATTAATTTTAGATCTGTATATTACTGTATCAAAATAAATGTTTGTAGGTATGGCATTCAAAATTAATGCTGCCAAGCTGAGTTTTTCGTATGAGCGGATGGTCATCACTGTGCTGCCCAGTCTCCTCCTATGTTTGTTTTAGTGCCTCTGGGTGTACATTCTGGCGGTGTCCCCGGCAGAGGTGCGTGCACAGCACTGCAGGCAGCAAGTGGCATCCCCGTATCCCAGCGTGGGATCGCAGCTCTGCCTTCTAGGTTACCGTTCCAGCTCAGCATTTCCCATCTATCTTCATTTCTCCCTCATGCTCCTATTTTCACAACACTGTGATCTTTTTATTCTTCAAACAACTGCTCCTACACACCAGCTAATGATCTAGGCCTGCTCCAACCATCAAGCTTATTCAAAGGAATGTATTTCAGAAAGTACATGCTACTTTGCTGGTACTTTCCACCTTAGTGAAATTCTCACTCAGAAACGTTTTGATATGATGCTCACAGAAGCACATGCCATTATATTATATACAGTAAAAATATTAGGAATTCGAATTCTGTAAATTTCCAGTAGATATATATGTAATTTTATGTTTTATACATAGATATAGATATATCCATTCATCTAGCACTCAAACCTGTGATTGTACAGACTATGACAAGGCACTCTGAGAGTCTATAATATAACAAATGCTTATATAATAAAAATTTTAAATAGACCTACTAGTTCTTAATAAGTCCAATTTATGAAGCCAAGATATTTTTCTCTACTATATATGAATAATTAATATTTTTTTACTTTGCGAATTTTTAATTTTTACTTTGTGCAATTGCTACCATCAATTTACATCAATTTTTATTAGTTTCTTAACATCAGTTTGCTAGATTAATCTTAAAACTTCCTGAGTAGAAGTAATCTTTTTTTCAGCTTGAAATTTAATCTTGCACCAGAAGAAAATAAGAAACTTTGAAGAGTTTATTGGTATCTTGGAACCCATTTTGACATCAGAAGTCAGCTCCAGCAATCCAATCTCGTCCACTTGCTGTAGTTCTAGAGGTGCACGTTGATGGTTATTTCTGTCAAGTGCAGTAACACTTTGTCTTTCAGTAATTCTTTCCTAAAACAGAAATTGCCATATACTTTAATTAAGCCATCAATCTACTTTGATTTATTTGTAAATAAATTTAAATACGACAGGTAGGTGATGTGGCACTACTGCCAGGATTTTTTATTGGGTTAGATAGAAATACCAAAAATCAAGTGTTATGAAATTAAAAGTTTTTGACTTCTGAATTTGGTTTTAGGTCGCTTATTTTTTTACAATACCTAAGTAGTATGAACCCACTATTTCTTGCCAAATTTTTTGAACAATATGGCAACCTATTATAATATAAAAGCAGTTTTATAAAAGTATAAATAGCAATGTGAAATATTCTGAAACTTTTCCAAATATTCCTATCTTCTGCTAAGTTTTCTAGGCTGATGCAACAGGACATTTTTGAGTAGATTCTTTGAATCACGGTCTATCATTTATTTAATTATAAATTCAAATATTTTATACCCAAATAACTGGAAAAAGTTAAAATTATTATTAAAAAACATTATTGAGATATTTTACTATTAGTTTCCCAACATGACAGAATAGCTTTTCATCATGCACCTGCAATATGCAACAACCAGATCTGCTTGACATCGACTCAGCCTCTCTGTTTCTTTCATTTCCCACAGTGGAGTCTATGGTTTGGGTGCTTTAGGAAATTGTTGGGAGTTTTTTTCCAACCCCTTCCCCCTTCACGTTTAATTCCTGTTTTTATAGAATAAATGATGTAGGATTTATTTAAAGTACAGGCATTTTCATTATTTATTGCTGCGTTACAATTTAGGAATGTTTTTTGGTAAATGACAACTGCTAAAAAACATTTGCTGAAGAAGGAACCAAAGGGCCTTAAGCGCTTTCCGAGCCTGGTTCTGCAGGCAGGCACAAAAATAGCTTTACTAAATGCTTCACACTAGTACTAATGGAAGTGTATTTTTCAAGGTGATGCTCTAATCCTAACCACCTAATGGGTAAAACTTGTAGATTCTTCTGCTGATGTTTCTAGTTTACAGAGGATTTTTCATGCTTCTAAAACAACCTTTACAGACCTTTAAATGGGAACAAATAACTATAATCAATACTTTCTACCACTTTTTTTTCCTTTTAATCTTGACTTACCTGTTGTCTGTAGTGATTTTTCCTTTTTCCTCGCACACTCACTAATGGTTTTGGGTACCCTAGTAGTGGGTAACTGGATGCAGAGTAGCTCTGCTCATCTCCTCTCCAATACCCTGCCCAGCGGAACAGCCACTTTCCCTGTGCGTTCCTGGTTCGTGTGCTCCTCTGCATCATCCTCATTGCTTTAACACTGTTCCTCTGCTAAGGTATGGTTGTTTTGCTGGGATCTGTCAGTGACCATACCTTGCTACAACCACTTCAACTTTCTGATTAAGACATCCATATAGTCTTACTAAGTCCTTTATCCAGTAATCTTTAAGAGGCTGTATTTTTCATTGATCATTTTGGAGGTATTTTTCTGGGGAAAACTCATTGGATTTTGGGGGGAATGCCATACAGACTCAGAGGTCTAACGTTGTTCAATACACCAAGTCAGATCTTTTGAATATGAAGTATGTTCATGTACAACTGACAGTAAATTATATCAATAGCCAAATCTTTTATGTAAGAATTAAAATAAATGGAAATTATAGAAGCTGAATGCAGCATCACTACCTTACCTGAAATCGCTCAAAGTGGAGGGGGAAGTAATAAAAGATTTTTTTTAACGGACTTTCTCTTTTTAGGACTTACTTGTCAATATTTTCTCCATGTGTGCACATGAGTGGCAGCAAAACTAATCATCATTTCTGCTGAATCTCTGTTGGTTTGCCTGTACTCTCTGTGAGGTTACGTTAGCTCCTATTACCCATTTTGCTTCATAAGCCAAGCCAGTACTGAGAGAAACAAGCCAGCCCCTCCTGTAAGATGGGTTTCAGCCTGCTCTGATTTTCATCTTTGTCCTCCATGTTCCACCAAACGGTACCCTTGGTGTGAAACCATGTGTTTCTGCAGGCCATCGAGACCCACCTCATTCGGAAATCGAGCGGGGGGCTGACCTACATCGCTGAGTGGAAGGGTGGACTGCTTGAGCACAAGATGGGACATCTGACCTGCTTTGCTGGAGGCATGTTTGCCCTGGGAGCAGATGGAGCACCTAACGACAAGACAGGCCGCCACATTGAGCTTGGTGCTGAAATTGCTAGGACTTGTCATGAATCCTACGACCGCACAAGTAAGTACAACTATTAAGGAGATTAGGTTCATAATTCTGCACTGTAAAGGCAGCTATCAGGTTTTTTTTTTTTTGCATAATGGTCAATGAAAATTTTATTATGCTAAAAACTTTTCATCCTGATTTTTTAAAAAGCTGTTTGCTTCAAGAGCAACTTTAAGAATGATGCTGTGCTAATTAGTATTGTCTCTGCACGGGAATCACATCTACTCACTGTAGCAGAGATTAACATTGCATTTTGTCAACTTCTGCATAGCCAAATACAACTAAGAGAGGGTTTGTGTTCATTTATGCATCACTATAACTATTATTAGCCATGTTTTGCCCACAAAGAAAAAAAAAAATATATTCTCGTTCAAACAAGAGAATTGTACAAAAAAATGGAACTCTGTGCAAGAAATTTATTTGGTGTCTTTCATTTTCTCAAAAAAACAACCCCGGCAGCATTTCAGCTCCTGGAATGTATTTTCAAGTTTGATATGGAAAAGTAAACATCCTCATCTTCTAAGCAAAATTTAATATGTTGCTTGTTATGTAAAATGTTTGAGAATGCAAGTGTTAGCATTGCTATTCAAACTGGAACTGCAGTCTGAGGCATTCATGAAGAATCATTCTTTCCCATTGCAATTTCCAAAACATGAAAGCGGGAGATAGAGCATTACCCTTCGGAAATTACATGCACTTTGGAAGTTTACAAATTTGAACCTTAATTTTTAATGCCTGTATTTTTGCCCTCATGTTGACTAGGCCTGAAGCTGGGACCGGAAGCCTTCCGATTTGATGGTGGTGTTGAGGCCATTGCTACAAGGCAGAATGAAAAATACTACATCCTCCGACCAGAAGTCATAGAGACCTACATGTACATGTGGAGGCTCACTCATGACCCAAAGTACAGGCAGTGGGGATGGGAAGCTGTAGAGGTAATGTTTTGTAGGATTGTTTTCTTATTAATTTCTAGTATCTTGCTAAGCGAGCTACTGGGCAATATCTGGCTGTTGTCTAGCAGTTGGACCAGAAATACGTGTTTTAAAATAATGATATTATTTTAAATATCTTTAAATATCCAGAGAGTTGTTTATTAAATAGATGAAATAAGATCATTTTGACCAAATCAAGGTTTGTGCATGTTGCATTTTAGAAAAACACCTTGTGAACTCTCTTTGTTAAACACTTCTCAGGTCAGGGCCGCATTTGGATGTACTGTTCAAGATACTGATTATTGTCACATGTGAATGGAAGGTTCAGACATGCATCAAATTTAAGCCTTGCAGACAGAAATAGGTTTTATGAAGCATATTGTCTACAATAATTGCAACAAAGCGATTTTAATTAATGTGACTAAGGCCAAGACTAAGTGACTATGTAGCACCTAACATTTTGAGAATAGCTCACTTTTGAAAAGCTTAGGGCAGCTGGATTGACCTCCATAAACGCTACCAATCCCATTTAGCTTTGAATTTCTGTATCCCACCAGTCTGTGAGTTGCAACTAGCTGTATTGAATCTTACAATTTGTGTTTGTGTAACATGAGTTGAAAGAGGGCAACTAGTGTAGACTGCAAAACACTGGCATGCAAAATCCACTGGTTCTCTTCTTTCAGGGGTTAATTGCTGTCATTGTTAGAGCTAAGAGGCTTTGGATTTTCCTTGTTTCATTCTCTCGCCATGGGTTCTTATTACATGTCTAACCTTCACACAGGCTCATTTCTCCTCACATTGCCATTTTATTTACCTTTCATTCTTCCTTTGGAATTTCTAAGCAGTCTGAGCTCTTAGTATAAGATACAGGAAGCTGAATAACAGTATTGGGGGGATGGGGGAATTCTCCTCCTTAACTATTTTAAAAATGAAGTCAGAACTCGGTGCAGTATATTCATAACTGGCTTTATTTTGTGGTCTTATTCTCTACTGCTTTACAGCGTCCTTTCACTGTGTTGTTTCCCAGGATTTTTTTTTCTTAATCCTGTTTGTTGGTTTAACCAACACCTCTTGTTTCTAGGAGCTTGTATTTTTTTTTCTTTTTTTTTGAATGATCCTTATCCCCCACTTTCAGGAGACTGTCATGCAGTCAGTGAGCCCTGAGGGACCTAAAGAGTCAGAGGGACCTAAAGGGTTATGATTACATAGTTCTGGCTGAGTGACATCTGCCAGCTATTTAGTTTCTTGAGCAACATTCACTGTTTGAATATTGTCAGCAGTACTCACTTCAGCTAGGTACAGTGTAGTTATTTGGGACATCTGCTTTGCCTTCCTTGGGTATTGGCTGTGTCTGCCCTGAAACTACGTGGTTCTGAACTAATGATTCTAAAACAATTTTTAAAAAATCCAATTTACAGTGCTATTCCCTTAGCTTCTTATTTTCTAACACCATCCATAGAGACATGTTTTGCTACTGGAATCTTCCCAGGCAGATAGATTATAACTGGAATGTAAAATCTCTCCTTATGCAAGTCATCCAACCAGGCCTCGGTAATACCAGCTATAGTGCGTTTCTTCTCAAGGAGATGTTTTCCTGCCTCATTCTTGCTGCCCACGCTGATAACATTGTTTTGAGCAATTGAAATGTTTTTTTTTTTTCTCGTACTTATTCTTTACTCTGTTGGTTCAGTTTGTTTGTACTTAATTCACATTTGTACTCTCATTTATCTTCTTAGCACTCTCCACGTGTTGCTTGCTTAACATTCTTGCACTTACTCTAGTTTGGCTCTAATGTAGAGGATTCGAGCCCATGTGTGGGAGATGCAGCTGGCCCCATTCTGCACATTCCCGTCTTCCGCTGTCCTAATCTGCAGCTGAGTGTTTCGCAGAAAGAAGCTCTGCAAATTCACAGATGTTACAGAGCCAGTTGTAGGCTTCAAATGCTTCTTTTTTTTCCTCTTCTTAGAAGACATCCCCTACGTCTTCTGTATAGTTCCACATGATACTATATTATTTGTTCCAGCATGCGCCGTTAATAGCTTATCAAGACCACTTCATAATTTCTGCTCTCTCTCCTCCTCCTTATTCTTGTACCAGAGAAGAGATGACCCCATCCAGTGTTGCTGGGGAAATCTCTGATCCCTAACTATGGGGTGTTAATTACCAACACCAGTCTCATGAAGAAGCAGAGACTGAAACGAGAAAGTGGAAACAATCAGGCTGATTGCCTTTGTCTGAAAAAGTTGGGGTTTAGGTGCTCTTTCCTCTATTTTTTTCCTTTGGAAGCTTCTTTACTGCTTCAGCTCAGTTCCAAGATTGTGCTGCACTTCAGTAGCTGCAGAAAATGCAGTCATGGCCAACATCAATATCCACTGCTACTGACTCAGAAAGATTTTATCAGCTCAGCTCACGAAAGCCTCCCTTGCTGCATTCTGCATGTGGCACGTATTCTGAAGCCCTAGCGCTGTGTTTCCTCCCTTGCGATCAGGCACCTTTCTCTCCGTTTGATGCCTTCCATCGCCATCATAACCCATCTCGGCCACCCTCACCCCCTGGAGACCACTCGTTTAAATCGTGGTTTAGTGTTTCTTCCCACCCACCACCCCACCCCGTGAGATCGGGAACATGGAGGCAGAAGGGCATTGCTGGCAGTTCAAGGAGGGTGATACCCAACAGCCTTTATACTGTGCTACCACCACATATGAATGTTCCTTTAGGAAGTGCAAGAGAGCTCCGAGGGCCCAGGATGCATCACATTTTCACCAGGAAGATGCCACCGAGTAGCTTACATGGTGCAAATTAACCTATAGGTTAAAACTTAGCAGTTTTTCAGGTGCTCCTGGTCTATTTCTCTAAAATGAACTCCAGTGATCCTCTTAAAGAAGGCTCTAACTACATGTTAGAGCACATAAACCCCAAAGCAATTTGCTTTTATTTTATCTCACCCTGACTAGAATGCAGATGTTTCCTTGAATAATAGTCTTATCCTTCAAGTTCTCCTTCAGCTGTGCCTTGGAAAAATATAATCTTGGCTTTGACATTGAAAATCTAGACACAGATTCAGCACTTTGAATTCACTGCAGGTTGAAGTAGATGAGAGGAAAGGAGTACCAGCCAGGGGACATTACTTGTTTAACCTTTAGTATATTTGTCACTTCCTTATTAAAAGCGTCCAGAAAAATTAGAGAAGCTGAAGACACACAAGGAAAGACAAGTAGGCCTGTTATATTTTTAAAAGGATGTCTCCTGGAGAAAAATCCCCTTTAAATAGGCAATAGACAGTGAAAACTACCGAGAGCTTGATGCGCTAGCTGAATATCTGTCCATCGCTAGTAAAATATAGGAAGCATAGGATATATACTCACAACAAGAAACAGATCCTCAGCAGCTTTTAAAAGCAGCTGGAACTGAAAGATAACTCAGAAATCATTATTTTTTTCCCCTGTCTCTGTCTCAAAAAAAAAAAAATCTTGTTCTGCCTCTTTGCTCGTTTCAGATGCATCTCCTGCCTTTTCATAGTTTTTTGCCATATGTAGCTTGAAATACAACATTTTGCTCTAAATAAAGGCTATACAACATGTAATCACTTCGGTGGTATTTTTAAAAACTTCAAAAGAGGAGGAACTGGTTTTCTCCTGGGAATAGAGCCTCTCATCTCTCTGTCAGGGTTTTGATACAGCTCCAGTTATTTCTCCCTCAAAGCTGTTGTTCTAATACCTGTCTCCATAGCAAGCAGCATGTTACAGAGCAGCAAGGCCCTGAGTAAACACAGTAATCCAGAACACTTACTGTCATTTTCATTATGAGGAATTATTTAGGGCTAAAGATCACTTCCTGGATTTGTTTGTGAATACTGAGTTGTGTTTTGAATATCATCATCTCCGATACTCTCGATCCCTTTATTACACTGCATCACATCAGATAGTTATTTGTAAAACAGAGTAAGAGAAATTAGGAGTATTTAAAGACGAATGAATATTTTTTTAAACAAAAAGAGGCAAGAAGAGAACTAACACTCAAAGCAGGTATCGGGCAGCAATCTCCTTTAAAGAAGTTAAACTCCTATGTAGATACCACTTTTCTAATGCAAACTTCCATCTAATATAAAAATAAAAATACAGCAAAATACACTAAATAGTATAACTGTGTATATCTTCTACTATTCCATCACCAGATACATGTTCTACTTATTTTTGCCCTTCACTTTCTATTTTCACCTTCAAAATTAGCTGACCATACATAATAAGACTTCTGTGGGCAGAAGAGAAATATTATTTGTGAGAAGATCCACATACCCGAGTCCTTGTCTGTGTGCTCTTTGTTACTGTAAAATAGGAACCAATCCTTTGTATTACTAGGGAATTAGTTAAAGAAAAACATCCTTATTCTCACAACTAAAACCTATTGCATTAAATCTACCCAGAGACTACCTTTCTGCTTCCTTTTGTGTGTTCAGACAAAGCTTTTTCAGAAAGGTATCAAAAAATAAGACCTTCTGCAGAAGAAAATTACAAATTGAGGCCCAGCTTTCATACAGGTTGAATTTTCAGAAATTGGGCACTTGCTTTTTGAGAGAAAAGTTTTTAAGGCCTAAATAGACCAAGACACTACTTCTGGCAAAGGTGGGAGACTTCTTAATCGAAAAGCTAAATGCTGTCACTTTTCGCAATATCATTGCCTCTTTTAAAGGCAAAGATATGTGGTATTAGGATTCTTTGGACTTATCATGGCTTTTTACTCTGTCGAGGTAATTTTTAAGCACTAAAAATGACCAAGGAAGATACATGTAACAGCATCTCTGAGGTGTGTGGATAAGCCTGTGATAGAGAGAGTACCATACTGACAGCAAAACTACAGAAGTTAAAACATCATATCCGCGTGTGTTCCTCTCTGAAAACCAGTTTGTGTTCATTTAATTTTATTAATTTATATTTTTTTCTCATCCTAAATGTGAAATTAAACATATATAAACATATATGTTATAGAAAAGAAAATCATATCTATAGTTTCATCTATTTTCAGGTCTTCCTCAAAAAGTTTGTGAATTATTTTTTGTAGCTCTAAATTATAACCAAACAAACAAACTGCCAGATCATTCATTTTCTTAATCTTGCTGCGTTTTTATTTTTCTCTTTCTCCTTTTCATCCCTCTTCAGGCATTGGAAAAATATTGCCGAGTAGATGGTGGCTATTCCGGCATCAGAGACGTTTACAGCAGTCGCCAAAGCCACGATGATGTGCAGCAAAGTTTCTTTCTTTCGGAGACACTCAAGTAAGTTAAGAAAGTTGACTTGCATTAATATAAAGTAATTTCTGCATATCATCTTTACAGGTTAGTGCATATCATTAGTATCCTTGACATTCAGGTAACAAAATCTGAAAAGCGGATTTGAATAGTAGAGGTCTTCTGCAGGGACAGGAAACCCAATTGCCTTTTTTTTTTTCTATATCAATAAACCAAATTCTGTGACTTCTGCAAATTATTCTTACTTCTGTTAAAGGTATTTGATAGTCTTTATAGAGAAATTACATATCCTAGCTTTGATAGGTCCAATTACATACACCAACACTGAGGAAACAAATTTAGTAGACCGAGGACTGTTATCAGGCCTGTAGTACATAATTTTTATTTTAAAACTAATAGGAAAAAAAGGATGGCAAGCTTGCATGGCAAGCTCACAGAGTCAAATAAGAGGAAGAAAAGAAAAGACTTCATTCTCCATTATTGTATCTTATTTTTAATGAAACAGAGGGCTTTGTCTCAATCTCTTCACTTTTTTTACTATGTAACAGCAATCTGGAAAGCACAGAAAGAAATAATTACGCCATTTCAATGGAAAGCATCTTACTAAAACAAAAGGGATAGAAGAAATAATACATACATCTACCGACGTGGCATTTTTTCAGAGAGTGTGTATGCAATAACGTGCTTCCAGTACATCTTTTACATTGCCATTTCAGAAATACACCAAGCAAAGCCCTCAGGGCTTTTGAGATTTTGCTTTTAAGTATCATGAAGATAGCAAGGTTTCTGGTTTGCAGCTGTACAGATTGAAGCCACTCTCTAAGGCTGCAGAAGGCTGGAGATTAAGAAAAAATACGCTTTAATTTGCTGACTGTCATTCCTCACCACACTTCTATATCAGCGCTGTAGTACCCACTACCTTTGTATTGTGAAATTAGGAAAATGTTGCCTTTCTGTTTTTAGTAAATAGACCCAATCCTCAGTAATGTTTTATCCTAGACTGGGCTAATACTAGTTTTATTCTTTAAATATCCTAAGCGAGATCTTGCTCATGGAAGCAAAACAGGATTTGACAATATTTTCACTCCTATGACTTGTTAGATGTGAACATGCAAGGGTAAAAATAAATAAATAAATAAATAAACAATAAATAAATAAAACTTGTAAATAAAACTTGTTACAGCTATATACTATCAAAACAACAGGTTAAAAGAATTACAAAGGATGACAAGAAAGTCAGATGACATTTAAATTTAAAAGCCTAAACTTTGCTTCTTTGTCCTCTCGGAGGCTAGAAGAGCTTTTCATAGTTCTCATACTTTTCATGCTCATTTTTCATTCTCATTTTTTCATACTCTTTCATTCTCGTACCCTTTTCATAGATCTCTACTGCTCTTGAGTCCAGTGTGAATTGCAGGCCCAGCGCTTTATGTTGACCCTTCTTATTCCACAACTACTAAAGTATCACGTTTGGTCCATAGAGGTGTGCTTCCACTGCTACATGTATCTACAGAAGTCAGTTGTCTATTTTTACCTGAAAACTATTTTGGTTTCATCTCCCTGATGCTACCTGCTTTTTCTTACCAGGTATCTTTATTTGCTGTTTTCTGAGGATGATCTTCTTCCATTTGAACACTGGGTCTTCAACACAGAGGCTCATCCCTTCCCTATTCTTGACAAAGATGATGGAAATAAAGAAGAAACCCAGAAATAGATTAAGTTATATTTCGTTGCATTCCTTATGTATCTTTCCAGGACTTGGGCACATGATTTGGTTTAAAATTCCTGAGTTAAGTTTTTAAATCAAGTGTTTTGCAGTCTGTTTTCTTTACCAGTAAATATTTATGAGTGGACCCAGACTCAACGATAAATCTCCATGTGTCTTATCCAGCTGAACCACTTCTTAGAAAAGAAATAGTACATCACATCTCTCCGGATTCTGTTAGGCTGCAGCAACATCTTGGCCAAAAAAGAACAGAAGGGTCTGCGTGCTACTTGTTTCCAGTTACGCTATTGATTTGACTGCAAAATTCTTCCCTCCTCTGTGAGGAGATGTCTGCTTTAAGCTGTAATATTTTTGCCATGTTGCAAAAAGCCATATTGAATTAAGTATAAAGAGCTTTGTTGGTTTTTGTTTTTCCTTTTTGTTTGTTTTATGTTAATTTGTTTTGTTTGTGTGTCATCCCAGACAAATATTGTGACTGTGACAGCCTCTTATGCGGGTCTTTCATTACTTGGTAAAGTATCTGATGCATTTCATGGTCAGTGAAGTCTACATAGGACTATTTTCATCTCATGCAGACACAACTCTGTTGTTAGAAATTGCAAGATACATTGAAGTTATTCTAGATCAGTTTTTATGAATTTAGCGCGTTCACTAGCAGACCTTAGTTTTCAGGGGTTGAGTAGAATATCATTATGGACTGAATTGTTTCTTCCCTTTTTTAAGTGGAGTTATTCCCATCTGTTTAGTCAGGCTGGCATTGAGTAAAATAAGACAGTCATTTCTCAGTAAGCAAGGGAGTCTTTTCTTCTTTATGAATTTAGTCCAGTAACATTCATAAGGTTGGAGAGTAAAAAAAATACCTAATGACATTATTGTCAAAACTGAGCTGAGAATTATTCCAGAGACAATTTTGTTTGGATTTTGGTGACTTTCTCAGTCAGATGAGTTGAGGCTGATGTGAGCCCTCTTTGTTTATTTTCACAAACCAATTTAATATATTTACATGAAAAAAAAATATATGCCTTGAAGAGAACTCACCTCCTTAAAAAAGAAGTAATCATTCATTGCAGAGGGTCTCCTTCCAGCACAGAATTAAAATTCTTTGACAGCACTAACTGTGCCTTCTCTAAGTGACAGGAACACAGTGTGTTAAACAGTATTCCTTAGATTAGAGGCCCAGTTTACTAAGAAAGGTAACAGCTTTGCTGAAAAATGTTCCATTTAACAGCATCACCAAAGGGTAAGAATCAGGCACAATGAACTTCTTTCTCTATTTAAGAGCAGTTTGGAGTGTTTTACATGATATTTACATCCACAGAGATTTCCTTTTAGTGACATGATGACTTTGGTACATTGAGTAGGAGGATATATTATATACTGGACTTCCCATCCTGAGACCGCGCCATAGGAGCTGCAGCAAAACAAGTGTGGTTCTGAACAGTAATCTTCTTTAAAGTGATGTAAAACTCTTCTTTAAAGTTCTTTAAGGTAACGAGATCTCACCTGTGCAGTGTAGCTAGTCACAGCTGCGGGAGCAGGTTGGTTTAGTCGTTACAGAATGCATTTTACAGAGCTAAGACAAGGTTTTTCCACAGCAATACAGGTCTGCGGCATTGGCGTTCCATAGGTAGAAGCTAAGGGCAGAGATGCCCAACTGCATTTTTACACAGTGTCCTGGAGTGGGCAGAGACAAGTGAGGATGAAGCTTGGGCTCTCCTCTCCTGAGAAGCAGAACTCTTGTTTGTTTAAATATTCCAGAAGCTGCATAGTTGGAGAACTATCATAGCTCTTGGCGTTTCTTCAGAAATTGTTTATAAGAGAGCATTTTTTCCCAGGTACTACAGATAAATTATCACTGTGGAATAAAACTAAATTCTCTTCCCTCTTTAACAAAATGAATTGTATCTTATTATACTTTAATCTTATTTTGTCTTGAGGGTCATTTACTGCTGCCTACCACGATTGTGCACATGCTGCTATAAACCTCATACCAGTTAAGTAACTGCAGCAGCTCAGAAAAGAAATAGTCTGAGAAAGGTGTTTTGCAAGCCAGTTTTCATATGGTTTTCTTGACCACAGTCTGCTTCCCTGAGAGGTGTCTAGTGATCTTGTGCTCACTTAGTAAGTTGAAGAGGAGCAACACAAATCGGATACCTATTTTCCCTGTTCCGAAAAGCCGGCAAACACAAAACTCCTATAGGCATTAGGTCTGTGTACTTAGCTATCTAAGTGTCATGCCTCTTTCCTCATAATACAGACATTCAGTATGTACTTTATTTTTAGTTTGGGAGTTATGATTTCCAAGAGCACAAATTTGATGTGACTGGTATTGGTATTCAGGTTGTATGTACAAACTGCACTATACTGTACTTTTTGTAAACTAATGTAAGTAGACAAGAAGATTGTACAGCGTGTAGATCTGCCGACTGTAAGAAAACAAATCTTTTCATAAACAGAGAATATATTGATTTTATTTCCTTTTTTTTTTCCTTTTTTTAAAAAACCCTGAAACACCAAAGTTAGAACAGTGCTTTGGAAACGGTCAGTGCTTAGCAGTCGTTGTGCTAAGGAAACCCTGTCTTGCCCCTTCACCAGCTGGGTGGAGGTGGCTCGTGATGGCCACTCTCTGCATCCGCTCATTCAGCAAAGCAAGAGAAATTGCTTTGCTGATGGGGAAGGAGGAAACCCTGCAGAAACACACTGCCCATTCTTCTGCCATGGCCTTGCAGCAGAATAATGCCGTTAAATCTACATACATTAGCTGCTAAGAGGTGAATAATTTTAAATGCCACCCATGTTATTTCATGAAAACACCACCACTGGTTTAATAGTTTGTGAAATAAGTATTACATGTGTTGATTGTACACAGATTTTTGCAATGCCCAATAGTTCACTGTTTCTATGGTGACTTCATCATATACACTATCCATTTCTATGATACATTTAAATTGTTTTTGATTTGTACATAGTCCATTTAGTCTTTTCACCTTTATATAAACTATGAAATTATGGAATACATAATAGATCAAGATTAATTTTTAAGAACTTATATTTGTAAAAATTTCTCTATTGTGAATAAAGTCTTTTAATATATCTCTTCAATTTGTTGGGTTTTTTTTTTCTTCCTATGTATACTGCAGAATTAACTGCAATAATCTGCTACATCATCCCATTTGCTTGGTCACTGTTCTCACCAATTTGGGTGAGCAGACTGGTTAAGTACAGATTAGTACTCTCTTTACTTGTTAAGATACTCTTTCTACTAGTCAGTTCATGTTTATCACAGTGTATAGAATTACTATCACAGGGATCAATTTCTGGAATTTTTTATTAATAGAGTCAGCCCTAACCGAGCATATTTTAGTAAGAAGTAAGCTTACTATTAAAGAGCAGGAAAAGGGGAAGGAAGAGGTTTTAAGCTGTAAGCAAAACAGAGGTCAGTCACTCAAATCCCTGTTCCTCAAAAGACACGTGGGCTTCAGCTAAATGCCACTTAGGAGCTGGGGCCGACACGACAAGGCTGTCACAGAGCCCGCATCACCAAGCACTGCCATTAGTCCAGGCTCCGGAGGAGACAGGGACAGTTGTCATAGGAACCGTGACTGCATTTTGTGACACAAGGATATGTCATTAAAATCTCTGCTCTAGACGGTAACTTAGCGGACACCTCTCATGGATGAGCTTGTTTGGTTTATGTTTAGTGGAAAGCATCACCAAGATCCAGAGATAAAAGCAAAGCGAGCTGCTGTGATTTTACAGGATAGGTTCAGAAGCCCTAATTCCTGTCAAAGGATTTGCTCATTAAACCTGCTCAGAACATTTGACAGCAGTGATCAGCCATATGTGGCATCTAGTTTTAGAGCATTTGTGCCAGTGTGCAGCTCTGCACTGCAGGCCCTTCCCAATATCCGTTTGTCAGGACTGCACCAAGTGCTACAAAACAAACTAAACATGACCTAACGCAAACACTAGTGAGACGGGTTATTCACAGGAGTTGCAGCTATGAGTCTGGATCAGAAATCAGACCGTGATATGCACATGTGGTCTCTTGCTTGAGCAGTAATTGGATGTTTGGTTTGGGTTGCTGCAGGGCGGGAAGGAACCAGCAGTGACTTGGGAATGACGAGGTGGAGAAAAGCCAAGCACCTGCCCCGCTGTCTGTACTGCTCTATGGCCTTGCTCTGCTACAGGAGTAACTCAGCAGTCATGTGGCACCATCTGCTACGGGAACAGGCCTGCAGATCCTAAGTCTTAAGCCCTTCAGCCTTAATCTAATTTTGGGACTAGGCCATTGATCTCAAATACTACAGTATGGAGCAAAAAAAGCAGTCTGCCAAACTTAGAATGCTTATCTGAAGACTGGAGAAAAGAAAAAAATCACACCACATCAAATGCAGACATTTGCTGCCTTCTGGTTTTGTTTTTAGTTCCATAATTTGTGGATTGCAAAAGCCCCACAGCTTTCTAACATAAGAGGGTATTAATATGGTCCAATTGTCCTTCAAAAGCTGTGGGTTGGTCCCTCATTTCTCAAGTAACAGCTTGGCTATCTGCACCAGCTCGCATCCTGTGACTGAAGCCACTCTCACCAGCTTTCCTTTTGGAAGTTCTTCTGTGAAAGTTTCATTTGCTTTTCAAACGCTCTGCACCCACTTGGTGGCCGATTTGCAGCTGCCTATTTGCCTTCCACAGTTCAGAGAGTGCAGATGAAGACCTCCCTTAACCCTGATTGCTGCCCCCCCACACACACAAACATTGTGCGTTGCTTCCACACCATCCATCAGAGCAGCCCCAAAGAAGACTTACCATAGGTTATCATAGGAAATGCACGACAGAGGAGCCCGGAGTTATTTCGTAATTATGGATAGTTAGAGGATTCTGACGCTGCAATACTGATCCTACAGTGCAGCCTCCCAGCCTGGAAAAGGCCAGGCTTGAGGTGCCGTGGGCAGCTGGGCCCTGGCTTAGCCACCCAGCACTGACCTTCAAGCAAGGGCATAAACTACATGGTTGGTTAAAGCTTTTCAACTTCTTCTGTTGCTCTGAACCTCCCTCTTGGACATCATTTCCGGTGCTATAACCCATCTTTTATCTCTAGTCCTCTGACACCTACTAGTAACTTCTACCAGTTAAACACCCCCCTCTTTAATAACCACTCAGAATTCACCTCCTTCATATACCAGCCACACAGGTTCATATCCTTGCTGCCTTCACATTTGCTATGTCCTGTTGTATATTCAACCCCAGGTGAAAAATTGTTGCTATGCACTGTGACAAG
>NW_010583651.1:0-24384 GCF_000705375.1 Tinamus guttatus | reverse complement strand
TTTCCCTCATTTTAAAATACCTTGTTTTTTCAAGAGTACAGTGCAAAAAACTACATGAAGTGGGGGCAAAGTAATGGATGAACAAAACTATACCAAAAGCTGTACTTAAAAGCTTATTAAAAATAATATTAAAAAGAGTATCTTTTGGCTACAGCTTTCAAGAATGTTCAGCCACAGCTACTTTCTGTTCTGTTTGCTTATGGTTTTTCATGCGCTTCCCACTTCATCTTGTATGGGTGCTGATGTGTTTCGAATGCCTTTCCTTAAAAAATTGCATTAAAAAAAGACTAGTTATTATCACTGTTAACAAACTTTGATTATATTGCTTTAAATACTGAGCAACAACTCCATACTATATAAGTAAACGGAAGCAGAATTTACTATAAAAATACGTATCTTTTCACGCGCCATTCCAGACATCACAGTTTATATAACACCTTCTAATGCAGAACTGCACAAGAGTTAGGGGATTTGTCTCAGCGCTCTGTAGAGACGTCGCCCAGCGCTAACACGGGCAGGAGCCGCAAATTAATCCCACGGCCCCCACAGACCATCTGGAGGAGGAGGGAAGAACACGGGAGCACAGGAGAAACGTGCCCCAGTGCACTGCAGAACGTGCCCACAGGACACCAGTGCTCAGCACTGTCGCAGGAGAGGAGAAGAGACCCCAGCAACCAGCCCAGCTCCCTTCTCTGGCAATTCAGTAGCCAGGGCACGATGCTCAGGTGCTTTGCCCATGCAGGAGGCTAAATGGCCCCCACCTGCATCACTGCCCCGTGTCACCAGGTGCCCAGCAGCCTCTCCTGCCCACCACACGTCACCAGCATGGGGCAGGCCTGTGTCTGGGCTGAGAACGAGCCCCAGTGACGCTCCCAGCCTGGCCCCCAAAGCCTCTGTCTGCAGCCTGTCCCCTATAGCCTCGCAAACTCAAGTACTTTAGCTTTTCAGTTCCGTTTTCAAAATGTTTGACCGCTCTGGAACCTCTCCCATTGGCTTTCAGGCTGCGTGCCCGATGGCCAAGTCTTCTGCACCTTGCAGTGTGAACAAAAGCCTCCATTCCCTGCTATTGCATGGAAAAACTCATCACAAAGCTAATTATAGGAATTAATGTACTAATAGTAAAAACCTACTTTTGCCTAGGAACACAACAATTTTTTCTAACATAGGTTCCCTTTTTCTGTCTCCTGAGAACAGCCAGGAGCTCCACAGTTTAACCCTAAGCAGCAAACTGCCAAGCAGTAGCTTCGAACCTGCTTTTCCCCATATAAAACCACCTCTACCATGGGGGATGCCTGTGTCTGGGGCTTGCGGTGCAGGCCATACAAACCAGAAACAAGCAGGACGAGGCCAGAACTTGAGGAAGGCCAAGCAAAGTGAAGCTCGCTAGCAGAGAGCTGCTCTCCTGACTCCCTGAAAATATGGACTGAGCCTAACTAAAAGCCCGTCAGAGCAGAGACCACAGCACTCCACTCTCTGCAGCTGCAGACTCCCCTCGGGAGCCAAGTCTCAGCGAAGACAAGTGCGAGAGTCGGATTCACAGGAGCAGCAGCCCCGATTTCTCGGCAGCCAAGCACAGGCCCTGTTAACACAAACTAATTTTGGTGGCTTAGCTCTAGCCCAGCGAACGGCAGCAGGAGAATGTGAAGGAAAGGAGGAAAGTAATTAGCAGGCTAAGAGGGTAAGAACATAAAAGAAAGATGCCAGGGAAAAAAAAGGCTGAAAGCCTCTAAAGAATAAGAAACTTGTTATTTCCTCCTTCCCTCATGAAACACCTTAATACTGTAAGTGTCATTGTAAGAATATGGATAGACAGAAAACTAATTAAAATACACCTTCCTACTCCAATGGGACCGAGACTGAAAAAGGAGTTTATTATCTTATTGATCACCTCTCTGCCGACTCACAGGCACCAACCAGGGGGTGAGGAGAAGGCAGGACCTACATACTGAGCAGTTACCCGCCAGGCTTCCCCCGGGCCCTCAGCAAGCGAGGCTCAGAGCAACGCAGGAGTTGCCGACTCACAGGCACCAACCAGGGGGCGAGGAGAAGGCAGGACCTACATATTGAGCAGTTACCCGCCAGGCTTCCCCCCGGGCCCTCAGCAAGCGAGGCGCAGAGCAACGCAGGAGCGTCTCTCCCAATTTCTATAGGGGCTCTTGACCACAACTGCAGCGTTTCTGCAATGACAGCTCCAAAGAGAATAAGGGCATGAGTGAAAGGAGTTGGGGTTGTACCCCTATAGATCATATAAAAACATCACAATTCAAATAGCTGAAAGTTCCCCATCTGTCCCGTGTGTCCCAGACAGCGGCCCACCTCATGAGTGCAAGCTTGCAGGCCCAGGGACTGAGGGGACTGGAAGGTGGTTTGGCCATTTGTCGCTTTAGGTCAACTTTCTAAGGTCTGCTTTAAGGACAAAGATACCATGCATTTCTGTTGGTATAGTCTTTTAAAGCCTCTCAAATACATATACACATCACCAATTACCACCAGCACTGTGGGTTATCAGATGGAGACTCTATCTTCCACCATGTTGTTTTGCCAAGAACTCAAAGGTGATGACTGAGCATGGCATTTCTCCTTTCAAATACAAAGGCTTTTATTCTGCTTAAAGAGAGTGGATCCTTTTTTAGGTTCCTTTCCTATCACCACCATCACACTGCAGTACAGATGGTGCTGAGCTCGTTTCAGCTGTAATAAGCTCTGCCCAGTGATGAAGGATGACATTAAGACATTAAGTTATTACAGAAAACTGAGGCTCTACAGAAAAACAATCCTGTTTCTGAATTTGACATTCTTGTTTGATGCTTCTCCCTGACTGGTATTCTTTGATTTTTCCTTAGATCAGATATTGAATACATTTGTCCAGTAAAGTGCTTCTGTCTGTGTCTCACTTTCTTTCAAAAACTGAACATTTCTCAATAAAGAAAAAAGGGGCTGCACATACAGATTCTATTAGTGCTTTATACTAGGACATATTTACAGATATAAACAGTCCTTATGCTATCCATTTCTGCAGTAGCATTTCTACCATAGATCTTAACATATAATTCCTCATTTCCTTCTGTTCCAAGGGAAAAAGGGAGGAGGATATGCTCTGTCTCACACTGAAGCGTGCAAACATTTTCTGACTGGAGAGTTAATTGGCTGCCCATGGTCACGACTTGTGGGTATAAACATAGACGATTTAATGCACCAAAGCCTATCATCAAGGTGGGCTAACTATGGAAAATTTCTCACATCCACAACCATTTTTCTTTCTAAAATAATTTATACAGACAGAAAACCACCTCCATTTAAGTCATCAGAAAAGCTCCCATTCATTTTAGAGAAGTCAATTTTTCACCCACAGAAAACAATTTCATAGAATTTTACATGGAGATTTATGAAGCAGATATATCCAAAGGAACACTCTATGAAAAGAAAGCACAGGTCCTCCATCTTCTTTATATCCTATGGGTGATCTGTTTTTCAAATGCTGTTACTGTAGGAGATAAACACTAGGTCTGGATTTATTCTCTCTGAGCAAACTATCCATTTTCTTATCATTCAAAGTTATGTTGTACCTTGTGAAAACAGATCAGTGACTTAGATTCAGCTGAGGTTTGGCTTCTTTAATTAAAGTGGGCATGTCCTAACTCAAATGGCTTCAGCAAAATTCACAAACATCTGTGTATATCACAGCTCCAGCTCCTTTGCTCTACCTCTCACGACACTGCCTGCCAACCTAGATAAAGCAGAGTCTCCACCTTTCACAGTTTTCATACAAAATCCTGCAGCCTCTTTCCACTCCTCAACAAAGATTTAGCAGCCAAACACAGTAGTGACTTCTCGTTTTGTAAAACTACATTAATTTTGAAGACTGCACTGCAGAATCCTTACAAGCATGCCATAAATAATATATATTGAAATAAAAGTACACTTGTCAAATAAGAGAACATTTGGAGATGCATTATTAATAACAACTATTTATGCTCTATCATGCCACAAACGTAGACCACGCTATGCACACACAGTCTCTTTGTGAATTTTTTTGCAATATAAAATAGACATAAGTCATTGGCCAATAATTTAAACAAGAGAGCATAAGGAAATTTGTGGTGGAAAGTAAGAGTTTCTGTAATCAGTGGGTTGCAAAGAAGGTGGTAAACCTTACTGCAACCAGGAAGAAAACCTGCTACTCGGGTATATCCCTGTGTCCTAGGCAGGCGCCCCTCCAGGAGCGACCTCCCTCACTGCAGCGAGTCCCTGGCGTCTCTCCTGCTCCAAAGGAGCCGGTTGCTGGGGAAAGCTGGAACTATTCTTGCATAGCTTCCCTTACGACGTGGCACGTTACATACACATTTTGTTTTTACAGCCCGTTAGATCAACTAGAGAAACAAACAAAACTGAATGCATTAATAAGATTGTTTTCCCCACTGCAGCACTGGCGGTCGCACGCTGTTGATTGCTCACCAATATAGATGTCACTTAGCAGTTTCTTTGGAGCTCTCTGGCTGTCTGCTCAGCCTTACACACTTCGCAGCCTGCCTGAATCCCTCATTGGATTTGCCCTTTTGCAGTTAGGTATCACAGGCGTGCTTCAAGTAAATCTCCTAGAGAGATGCACACAGACCTTTTAAAGGTTACAACGGATGAAGATTTCCCAAACCCCTGTGGCTGTTTCCTGCCTAGCCGGACCAGGCTCAGAGCATTTGTGCCGTTACCTACATTGGAAACTGCTTTTTAAGCTGAGCAGAAGATCACAGTCCAGCCTGCAAAGTCCCAGGCCAAAGTTGTTCCTAGAGCTTAGTGAAGAGCCCATAAAAACTATCGCAAACAAGATTATTTAATCATTTGGAACCTGATAAATTCATCAAAAGCACAGAAGAAGCCACATCAATCTCAAGTAATTTAGGGAACCAGAAACCCCACAAAAATGAAATCATAAACATGATGATCACTGTATTAATTACTGATAATACTAAATAATTAAATCTTGTCATTATGATGAATGTTGTAATATCCCAGCTTGAAAGTAAAAGAAAGCAAAGACTTATAAGGGTGCTAAGCAATAAGGCTGGCTTACTTCCACACTGACATTCTGTTTCCTAAGAATAGGGGAAACAACGCGGAAAGCTGTAAGGTCAGGCACAAGATGGACGTTTTTGATCTTTAATCTGTTCTCACTTTTAAGGAAACATTCCCAACACTGTAGAACCACTGAATAATTTCATAGTCCTACAGAATTTCTATAAAGGATCCTCTCGATCTTGTTGAAAGCAGACCAGAGCCCAGAGCCACAGTTCATCCAGTCCATCCCTAAGCCTCCTCTCTCCTCCCTGCCCATCCTTGCACTCAGGGCCTTGCCAAAGATTCCCACTAGTAACGGGGGGATTTTTTTCTTGCACAGTTTTACTCAGCCTCCTCTTTGCTTTGTATTTTTAACAGGGAAGAAAGTGCTCCCAGGCACACTGCACTGCTACTTTCAGTCCAGCTTATTTGTCCAAGGAGGTACCTCAGAGGATCTTGTATTCATGAGTCCTCTAATGCCTAGTCCCACAGGCCCTAATCTTTTTATCTTACTATTATGTATCTTTAAAACCAAGGAATATTTGCTTTTCCTTCAGGATTACATTCAACCGCTCTCCTGCTCTCTCTCTTCCCAGGACAGATCTGGGGGCTGAACCACGCGGGCGGGGGAAACGCAGCCGCCACAGGAGCAGAGCCCAGAGCGAAGCTCTCGTGCAAACGCGGCACTACACGAGCCCCACACCCGCGTCCTGTCCCAAACAAAACCCTTTACAAAGCCCAGCCCACGTTAGATCCGCACTTGCCGAGGGTAGCGTTTACACCAGGCTCAAAAAATGACTCCCCCGAGGTTACGCAGCCAGGCAGGCAACTCCCCCCCAGCCCAGCTGCCAACTCGCGGCTCCGCTCTGCTTTCCAGCCGCTAAACAATATTCTTCCTCCCACTCCTGTGTAAGACATGAGCCAATTTTACTTTTATGAGGCTAAATTACCTCTATTCATCTCCTGTCACGGTAAATGAGTTACTAGTGAATTCTCTCATTTCTCAAAATTTTATTCACAAAGTCTTGTCTTTATAATTCCATTTACCTGTATGTGAAGAAATACATGCTGTTTATACAAGCATGAATAAATCAGGTATGATTTCCTTCACATTAAGCTGCTGTTTCTTTTACTGCAGGGAAAAAAAGGGGCATAAGCACTAAAATAATAATAATAAATTTTAAAATGCACAGATTATGGCTATTATTCCTTAAACAAAGGTATTTTCAGTTTCAGGAGGCAGATTCAGAGGGGTGTCACCAAGCAGTGATAGCAACCACATGTTTCCCTCAACATATGGGAGCAGTCAGGATGCCTTCTCCACCTGCCCCCTTTTTCCTCCCTGAAAAGCAAGGAAAATAATTAAATAATTTGAAAGCTGCAAGCAAATACTCCGAGGGATACCAGGAGGCATTTCATGTTATCTTTCATTTGTTTTTAACATTTTTTTAATGCACACAAGATGCATTTCAGACCTGCCTGCTGAGCAACCCAGGACCATCCACTGTGACACAGGGAGGCATTTAAGCAATCAAGGTCTGACAACGCTCCTGAAAAGCGGAGTGAAATTTTAGGTACGATCCATTTCTATAGAGTTGTTTAGTCCTTCCATGTTAGTTTATCCCTCTCCCAGGGCTTTCGAACCCATTAGGCTGATTTCGACCAAACCTCTCTCCAAGGATGAAGCACTGAAGCTTCATCCACTAACAATTACATGCCTGGGAGTCCTTAAAAGAAATAATAAAAGTTTCAGAAAAGGAGAGCCCATTTGCAGTAGCTACAAACTTTGATTCTATCAGACCATGTTTTTTTTATGCAGCCAAATGCGGCAGGTTGCCTGTCACTGCCAAACACTTTGCAGCAGGAAAGCTGTGAAGTGAATGAAGATGAAGTAAAGCAGATCCAACACATAAACTACATTAGTTGGGGCATGTTGGAACAAAAATTACCTGGCGTGTTCAAACAGTCCACAGGTCCAAACTGGCCTACTCCATTTGCAGGGGGGGACAGCTGGAAGCATAAAGCTTCTCTTCTTTTAGCAAAAATAGGGTCCAAAGAGCCCCTTACCTTCTCTGCACACCCGCGGGAGCCCAGCACTGGCCCAGCAGCCTGGCGGCATGTGGCAGAGGCCAAGGCTTCCAGAAGCTTCTCAGTGTCCCTGCAGGCCACCCTGCTCTGTCTATCTGGGGAGTGCCCAAAATGTGCGGGGTGCTGTTCCCTAACCAGAAGGAGCAGCAACTCCTTCCTGTAGGAGCTCACGCTTTAGGAAAATAAAGCAAAAGCTCAGTTGCTAAATAAGCCTCTTCTTTACCTGTAAGAATTCTGTTTTCCTGCCTTCTGGCTTTTTTCTGAGGTTGAATTTTCTTCCAGAGAAACAGTCACAAGTGGCCATGTCAGTGTTTTTGCATCCAAAAGTCAACAAAATGCTGCCAAGAACCACACAGAGGAGATGAACCTTTAACAGCTGCTTCTCCTTCACCCAAATAAGGAAGGTCTGTGGGGGTGTTTGGATTAGAGCCTTATTTTAAGGCAGGGAGGTGAGGAAGAGAAGGCTGTCTTAGTAAAAAAAGTAAGTCCACAATGGATCAAAGTAATAGTGATGCCAGTTGAAAAGCCTGTGTTGAACCAAAAAGCGAGACCGGTCCAGAGCTTTCCAAACCCGTGACATGCAGCAGCGCCGCGTGGGACGCAGGGGATGGTGCCGACCTGCTCCGCCAGCTGGGCTGTCAAGTGGCTTCCCTGCCACCACGCGAGAGAGCAGCAAAGGTGTGGAGCCGCCAGGCGAGGGAAGGCAGGGCGGAGAGGGCAGAACAACAGAGGGAACAGATCCATCGGAATAATTTAATTTAGAACATAAAAATTAATCCAACAAAATAGAGGAACAGATGCGAAGGGAGTTGAAACTCCTTCTTGGATCATATCCCCTTGCATTTACTACACTCACAATTTGAATAAGATCTTATTTATTCATAATATTGGAACTATATTAATTAAGCAATAAAATACTCCAGACAGCTTATTGTAAGGATTATTTACATAATGTGGGTTTGAAAAAAGGAAGAGGCGAAATTAGTGGCTTCATCTTAAGAGGTAACTAAATGCTGGAGGAGAAATTCCTGTCTCTTTATATCATGATGGATTCCTTTTGCTGTTGGAGCATTAACACAGACAGTTTTACAAAGAACTTTTCTCATTAAGAAATGCACTTATATGAAAAAACATTTGGCCATCTCAATGTGGCTGTTATCTCCCATGAATATCTAAGAAAGCCAAGGGAAAAGGAGAAAAAAAAAAAGAGCCAAAATCTTTTTAAAACTCTGACCCCATTAAGTAGCCTCGGTCAGGCTTCTGCTTTCACTACAAGCTCATTATTACAGCTGTGACTGATACAAATCCAGATGAGCCCCATGGGGACAACACCAAAGAGCACATTTGCTTTAATATACTAATAATTTCACTTAATTCCACCTTCATAACTGCAAGTTCTTTGCTGTGCCACATATCTGATGTGTGAGCTTGGGCAGCTGATGACAGCTCCTAAGGACTTTCGTTTACCTACAGGTTGCTTATAATCAAAAGCAAGATTGAGATGGTGCCAAATCAACAGATGCTTAATTGAGTGTTTGGGGCAATAGACGCTATGAGAGTCCTTTTCCCTGTCCATGCAAAAGCCCTCTTACTTTACAACCCTTGGGTTATCTTCAAGGTTGACGGAGGTAGATCAGCCCAGTAGAGACAAGTATGAGCCCTGCTCACCTTAAAACTGGTTTCAGTTTTGAGAAACACTCGTCCTCTCCGGATAAGCACCTAACAAGCCCAGGTCAAGCCATCACTCTGTGTGTTTATTATTGAGACAGCTGTATCTGTGCTCCAGGTGCCTAAGCTACTGCTTAATCATTTTCGTTCTAAGAGGAAATTACTACTGCCACCTGAGCTCTTCATTGCAGCTTTCGCCTGCCTAATGCTGTGGGTCGGCAGTTGCCCGCCGAGCACCAAGGGACGAGGAGATGTGACTGCTGCCCCAGCAAGGGCACGTGAAGGAAGAACCTGGATTCACACGGGGTTACTGTTCACTATAAACACCAGCAAAATAACAGAGGTCTCAGGATTTTAACAACTTCCCTGACTAATTTCACAGAACTTTATGGCTAGGTGAAAGACACATCTGCTAAAAAATAGGTTTGCTCACCATCGCTCTTGCCAGCCATCACTCTTGCCAGCCTTCTTTAAGTGTTCACTCACTTCTCTCAAGTGTTTTAGAACAGAAGCTTGCTTTTTTTTGTGTGTATAGATGTGAGCACCTTGCATAACAAAGATCCAGTCATTCTGGGAAGCCTACATACATATAGGCTGGGAATATATATGTGTTCATACGTGTGAGTGTGTGTTTATACATACACATATCTATGTATATACATATATATATATATAAAACACATAAATACATATTTGTATGTATGTGTATACGTGTGTGTGTGTATATAATGCTAGTTGAGAGACAAGACTTCATCCTTGCTGTGGACAAACTTACTTTCTCCATTGCACAGTCTAGACATATCTTTACTCTGGGAAGAGAAAACTATTTTATTGATCTGCCTTCAGAGACTAATTGAAGTAAAAAGGTTTCAAAGGGTTGGTAAGAAAAAAATAAAAAAAGATTCAGCCACCAGGCCATTACTGACAATACACCAGGATGCTGCAATTATTCTGTCTAGCTTTTGATACAGCAGCTCATAAAGATCTTCCTCCCTTGAACACAGCAGTTTCAGGAACAAATAGGGAAGTTTCTATCAGAGCAGGGGATTACCTGAGAGGCCCAAACCTAAAACGCTATTTTAAATTGTGTCATTAGACGGTAAGGAATTTGAATTATTCAATCTGTCTAACCTAACCTCATTACAGTGTCCGCTAGGAATAATTATTTCAAAATATCTCTTGCTCTTCAGAACCTAAGGGCACAATTTCTGAGTCGTCCTGAACTTGGCTTAAATCACTTCCCTAAATTCTGAGGAGCTGCTCTGGCTCCCGGCACAAATTGAACCCACAGCCTCACTAATCTTGTCTGTAGCAAAGAAACGTGGGTTCCTGCTACATTCATCCATCTGCCCAACCCCAGCAAACACCGTCACGGCGCAGCCCGTGGCCCTGTCCTTCTCCTTCCTTACCATCCCACGGGAAATCACACCTTTCAAGCTACAGCAACACCACTGCCACAGGATTGTTACAAAGCAGACATGCCAAAAATGAGGTGCTTTCCTAGTTTACCCTTGTGTAACCCCTTCCTGCAGAAATGGAAGTGTCATTACATGCAATTTACACTTTTCTGGAAGTTTTGGAGAAATAGCCTCCTTGCTGCTGTCAAACCTCTGGCAGACAAAGCTTTTCAAGAACAAGGATTCATATATAGCATGATATTTCATTTGCAGAAAATGGGGTATTGCATATATTTCTTTCAACATCTTGTCTGTTTTGTGGAGATCAGAATGTACTTAATAGGAAATGTGATGTCAGATAAATAAACAACATACAGTTCTGGCAATAACATTAGCCTAACTGCAGGAGATAATCAAATTGCTGTTGAAGGAGGAACCACGGGTTCAGTAATAATTGCGAATCTTTTCACAAACATAAAGTACAGCTCCAATGAAAATGTGTGTTGTGCCTTCTCTCCATCAGGTCTTGACTTGCCTACTATAATTTTAAATGGCATATATTAGTTGGTTGAGAGCTGAACTTGGTTCTTTCAATGATGTCTAATGCCTTCATGAGAAGATCTAGAGAACTGCCATCCAAAAGGAGTTGAGGCAGAAGGTGCCCACCTCCCTCTTTCACATCCAAAAGCATGATCAACCAAGAAAAGGGCTTTAATTTTTTTTTAAGCAAGATAAGTGATGATGGTCCAAACAACTTCTAAAGGTGAGAGTCAACTGGAAGAAGCAATTTTTCTCTCCATGCTCCCAAATCATAGTGAACTTCACTGGAGTTATCCTACTAAGCTCTAGTACCGTTTAAATTCTTCCACAGCCACAAATCTCTACAAGTCTCCAGAACACTATATCGTCAGGAATGTACTTATATACTTTTGCATTGTTTCAGTCTAAAATTATGACTCATACAAATAGGTATATACGTCAGTCCTGTTTCCTGTAAACCTCCTTAGTCTTGTGGAGACAATTCAGAAAGGAAAATCTCTTCTGGGACTCTCAGGCTGAAATAATTTCATCTGCACAGATAAACAGATTGAGATGCATTTCCTAATTAGCTAAAAGAGTACAGCAAGACAAGGTTAAGCAAGCCAGTGGACATAAAAGCAACATATAACTTCTCATTTGAGTGAAGTGTTGAGGTACTAAAGAAAATGAAGGAGGAAAAAGGCATTCATAAAAGTCACCCATGGCCTGTGAGCGTGGATTGTGTTTTCTAAAGAAGCTCTTATTATAGCACAAGCCATTATATTTTACGCCCCTGGCACTCCAGCAAGCACCATTTGGTAGTTAAGTTTGTTATCTCAAAATTACAGTCATTTTCACCCTACATCGTGAGTGAGTTATACAAGTCCAAACCACATCACCAATTTGCAACAGTATACAACTCATAAATGCAGAACTTTTCTGTTTGAGCTTTAACCAAAGTGGTCCAGAAACTTCCATCTGCCATTTGACAGCTGAGCTCTCATTGGAAACACAGGAGGCAAAATCAGATGCCTGTTAATAGGGAAATAGGCAGGACTCCCTTTCAAAGGTGAGCTAGCTGCTTTTAACAAAGCTGTTTTTAGAGCCTCATTCAGGAAGCCTTTTATTGGTATTCTGGGTGTTGGTTGAGTAATTCCCCTTTCCACAATTTTTCCCCAAATAACAAAGAAAAGGATTCAGGGATGTGTTTGGACACATTAATATGCTTACATCATGTTATCAATAGCCTCATCCCTTCATTTCCCTTAAAAGGCAGCATAAAAGATTGCGCTATTTTTTTTTTCAGAGAGATTCGTAAATGTGGTTTTGTTTTCGGTTTTGGGAGATGGAGGATTTTGTTTCCTCCTTTGTTTTTGCAACATTATAAAATTGAACGGCATAAAATTCCAACTTTTTCCAGTAGCTCTTTAAACAATTTGCAAACTCATACATTTTGGGGCATGGTCACTCCCTCCCTTCTACTTTAGGTACCTTAGATCTCTCATTCCTCCCCTAAGTTAGATCTGTTACAGCCTCAGTATCACAGACATCTGTTTAGACCTCTTCATGCTAAGGTGTTGGTTAACACCTTTATGCTGTTAGAACATGCAGTAATTTATAGCATTTAATACATCAAAGATTCGTGATTGTCCTCCTAAAGGCAACTTTTGTCTCTGCATGCATACACCCTGTACATAACTAACAGTTGAATATGTTTTAAATTTACTGACTGAGCTTAAGTCAAACAATAAGACGCAGCCTAAAAAATACCAAAACACACCAGGCACACAGAAGTTATTTCTGCCCTGTTGTGAAACAAAACAAAAAATATGTACATTTAATTAGAAGCAATTGTGTGTGAAATGTTTTACAGCTGTGGCTGGTACACAGTTGCAAGGGTGAGCTCTGACAGTGCTGTACTGCCACCCGCTGTCCTTCCAAGCTTTCCTAAACATGAGCAATTAATATAGGAACAATCCTAACTTCTCTTCACTCTGAAAACCTGCAAAGGTTACACTGAACATCATACAAGCAGCTCATGAGTTACCAGAGGATAAAAGAGAGCTTGTTTTGCTTCCCAAGCAAATAAAGCCTTGATGAATCTCAACTCTGTCACATGGGATTATTAATGGGACCATCTGGGAAACCCTCAAGGTAAGAGGTCTTGGCTCAGAGGAAAAGGCTCAGTGAAGCAGACTTGTGCATACCTGCATCTGCGCTTGGCGTGTCGAGAAAGGAAGAAAGCCTGAGGTTGACCCCACGCTCATGTGGGTCTGACTACTTCTGCTGTGGTGATTTTGTTTTCATTTTTAAGGCCCAAACAGGCCACTGTTTGCAAGGTCAGTCAGAGGACAGCAGTTTAGCATCTTCCTTCCCCCAACAAAGAGCACTGACCGACATGGGAAGTAGCAGTAGAAAACAAAGATTATTTTGTCTATAGAATCCTTTTCCAGACTGTCTTTTTCAGTTAATGCAACGACGAGAACTAAAAATCAACACAGACCTTCAACCATAAAGTCAGAAGAGCAATATCTTATCAATGAATTGGAAAGAAGTGTTTGGTGAACTAATTTCAGCCTTACCAGCCAGTGTATGCCTGGCTCTACCTCTTAAATTCAATGCCAAGTAACTGTTCCGGTGCCACATTTAGAGAAGTTCCATCAAGACATCAAGAGTTAGGACAGAGAGACTCGGCTAATACGCGTGAGCAGTGTTTACATGAAATACACTCAATTTTAGCCAGCTATCTAACAAGTAACATAGCCATGTTGCTGGTGACATTGGAGAACAGAAGAACATGGACAGCCCCCAAATGTCCTCAGTCTGTTAATCTCAGCTTTCCATAAGAAATGTCAATATTGCTTCTGAGCACTTCTGTCTGCTCTGAAAGGAGAGCATAAAGCAGAATGTGGAGCTGAAAACAAGGATAAATGCCAATAAGACCTTCTGTTCTGTACGCTTTTCCCATGGGAAAGGAAAAATAGGGACCTTAATCTGCTAAAATGAGCTGGAGTCTAGAGAAAGCTGAGTATTTCTCAAGAGGCTGCCAAGCATTAACAGTAGAATACTTTATAGCAGCAAACTTACACTGAAAGGATTTCACGCGGCGCTAGCAACACCCCAGCACCTTGTTAAGCCTAGAACTAGGCACACGAGAAATACCCTTGTGAAAGGGTATAAGCTTTATAGAGAAAAAAGGAACTCAGAGGTTCAGGATGAGGCAAAGTCATCCCAGGCCACATAGATATTTCTGGAAGATGGCTTCTAGCCACCCTGCCTACCCTTTTCTGCTGTTTTTGTTCCTTTTTAGACTGCCTCCCCCCCAGCACTGTTTTGCTTTGTGATGTTTGGAAGTCACAAGTGCCCTTTTGCTCTCATTAAGCTCTCAGCAGAAAGTTGCTGTAAGTACAAAATAAGTCAGGGTGTCAAAGTGTCTGGCACGGAAAGAAAGCCCAGCAGGAGCACAAGGCAACCGTGCGGGCGTGTGGCGGCCCCTCCTCGCCAGGGCAGGGGAGGCCTCCTACATCGGCCAGGGGTCACAACGCAATTGCTAAAAGGCCAAACTGCCTTGAGCCGCCTGTCTGGGGGACAGCACAAGGGAAGGGCATTGAAAAGCTGACGTTTTAAAGTCGCAGCTCCCAGACATGCGAAGCAAAGGAATAAAAACGCTGTCATCTTACATTTAGGAGAGTCACTTCTGCCGGTGCTTGTCGCTGTATCGCAAGCTGTGAGGAGAGCGGCGGAGCAGCAGGCCCTCTACCTGTGCATTTACTTCTGTGCATCTACACTATGGGAACTAAAATATATGTGGCTCCACTTGGAGATCGTAAAAGCCCAGTCCTTAGAAATGCCCATGAAGTACGAGTAACTTACACACGTATTCATGTGAGCTCCCACTGGGGCACAGGCTGCACTGCAGAAAAGGACCAACAATTTTGCTTACATCAATGACAGCCTTTTTCTCTAGAGGGAAAAAAAAAAAAGACAACCCACTGTAAAAATAGCTTCTATTCATTGATCCTAAGAAAGAAGAGGAACTCTGCTTCTCTCCTCCTGTTTGTCAAATGCAACTACACAACAGCTCTTAGAAGACAAGACCTTCCTGGCCATCTGCCCAGTTCTGACCCAGAACTCCTTCTTCATTTTTCCTCCTTGTAATTTTTTTCCTCCTTGCTTCTCATCATTGAACCAAAAAGCATACTATGAGCATTAAGATAGCCTCTTGATCCTATAGCACTCTGGCTCTTGGTGAAAGCACACTTGAGGCTACACTCTTCTCAAAAAGGCCTTACTAGGGAGTGAACCAAAAGAAATACCACCCTATTCATCATCCACTTCCTCATCTCCATCTACCTACCACACTTAATACCTAATTTGCTTATCAGCTCAGCTTTCATCCTTTCCAGCATCAAAATCCCTTGAAGAATTCTAGCTGACATCTTCCTCGGTAAACTTTGTGTAGATATGCTTCAGTTGATTTCACGTTGTCCCAGTTTTTTTGACAGTTATGTTCTTATTCACCAAAAAAATAAAAATCCAACCCCCAAAACCCAAACTCAACATCTTCCCTCAAAATCTGCATTCTCTGTACATTGCTCCCTGCAGTTCAAAGATCTGCCCTCAACTCCCTTCCATCTTTCATGCACAGATCAAAAAAATACAGATATATGCAAGCTTAACTGTACCTTTAGCTTTTGCAACAGTTGGTAGTGATAAACCCTCTGCCTCCATCAAAGCCTGTACGAATGTGGATTATCTATCTACCTCCCCTCCTCTGAACTTACTCCCTGAGCTTTACGGCATTTCCTTTAATCCCGAAGGAGATGACAGTGGCACGAGATGCCTTGGAGCACCATTACTCCTTAGGCCAAATAAGCAACCGGGTCGCTTTAATGTAGGAACACGACAGTTTCCCTCTGCCTTGCCAAGCTGCCATGCCACACATTGCCTCCGTTTGCAGGGAGTCTGTCTGTGGCTCTAGTTTCGAAGAATATTTTCACACCTTTAATTCCCTCCTAGCAGGCAGTGCTAGCTGGCAGAGAAGACAACAGCCAGCCAGCCGCCTGCTTGTACTACAGCACTGCCTAATGCACCTGCTATCAGAGGTAATTTTACGGAGAAGCCTGGAGATAATTTTTCAATTTGCTGTCGAGTGAATCAATTGCAGCTCAGTAATCAAGACAATGGCTGTAAAATGCAGTGCAGGGAGGCTCTAAGTGGAGTGATGGTTTCAGGCCGCAAATCTGAATCAGAGTGGGGTAATTGCATTTCCCCGTAAGCCTATGGAAATCCAGAAGGACTGCTGAATTTAAATTGGTAGGAGCACATTGCAACCGCCGGTGCTCTTTATGAGGCTTCCTACTTCGGATGAAACTAGCAGGCAAATTGGTGTAGGCAAACTTCAGAAAAACACCCTCGAGCTGTGAAAAGGCATCATGGAGATTATACCCCTGTTATAAAAGGCAGCAAGGAAAATTTAGAGCCAATGCAAACTGGGCAACAGCCCCAATTCGCAGACATAACTGCTGCTCTTCACTTGAAAAGTCTGTTAAAGAAGCTATGGCATCTGGAACGCAGCTATGGCACAGTCATGTCAATAAGTCTCACGTCAAGAGTTTGAAAGAAGATAGTGGGTGGATTTTCATCTGATTTTTGAACGGTGTTTTCTTGAGAGGGAGGAAAAAAGAAGATAATAAGAAAAGAAATAGAGGCAAGGAACGTGGTATTATTATCTTAAAATGAGCGAAGATTTTCTACGTGTGTGTGTGCAAAGTCCTATGGGGTAGGTATTTCAATTCTAAGCATAAGAAATATTTCCTGTTTCTTCCTCTGCTTGCTAAGAAATAGAGTTTCCTCTAAGGTCCCTAAGACTGCTGAACTGCCAGCAGAAACATTTTCAAGCTGCCATAGTTGGGTTGATCATTTTCATGTCAGACAAAGCCCAAAGAAAGTTTCAATTTCAAAAAAAAGTAGATGGGAGGTCATATAACCTGCACTTCCAGAGCTGGGGAAACCTCTCGTATGCATCATTTTTAAGGCTACATTAATATATATATATATCAGCACAATCATTGCTGAAATAGCACATTTTATTGTCTTTATTCTAAATTCAACTGTTTAGATAGGAAGACATATTTTTTTCTATAGAAGAAATAAAAAAATAGAAAATCACTTAAATTTAGTATTAATTTCCATACTAATTTCAGAGCACTGCCACATGGAAGTAGTTCCTGTAGTGAGCATAACTTCTCCCAGAGGAAAAACTGTGCCACAACAGCAGACTGACAGTTTTCCACTGTTTGCACAAGCGCATTCTCCACACTCACGAGGGCTCAGTCCTCAGGGAAAAGGCAACAAAGCCAAGAAGGGACTGGTGGGAGAAGGGGAAACGACAATACTCTTAACAACTGCACTATGACCATAAACTGAAAGGTTTTATTTAAAGGAATCTTAAACTCTGAGCAGTTGCAAAAATGCAAGAACAGAAACAGCAGCAGAAAGGCTGGGTTTTAGCCTGCCGAGAAGCTGACATCAGTGCATTTCATATGAGCTTGCAAGAGGTGGTCTCTGTCTCAAACAAGCTATAGTCTACATGGAAAAGAAAGAAAGGAAGCAATATTACATTTATTTTCCAGATGCAGAAGTCAAATTCCAACGGAAAAAAGAAGTGTTTCATTTGACTGTGGTAACACAGAAGGGCTACAACCAAGTGAAGGCAGTACTTAACCCACCAAGCCTCTTCCTTTCAGACTTTTATACTAAAGGATATTTATTATTTTTCTTTTATGTTGCTAAATTACCTGGAATTTCTTGTGGGATAATGCAAAAATTAGCAAGTCAGGATAGATTTATGTAATACTGTAGTTATACATGACTTATTTTGCCCATGAGCATTTGCAAAAAGAAAACCAGATGTTTCACAGCGTTGGACAGATGCACCATTCTTAGAGGCAATAATTTAAATTCATTGTCAGAACAAACGTACTTGCACTTTAGCCTGGTAATTTATCTGTCTGAGAAAACAGCTTTCATATATAGAGCACTGCCTGCTTTGTTACCAAATGCTTAATAGAATTGACACTGCAGGCTGTTAAAGTTTGGTTCGTGAACAAAGTCGAGAAAGATAGTTTAGAGCGTAAGAAAAAAATCCTGCCTTTATTAGCAAATTGGACAGTTTATAGAACAGTTTTTAAATTCAGGTTGCTAGTCTAACAAATGAATTAACAATGCTTGGTCTGAAGCAACAGCAAAAGCAGTTGGCTGGCAGACTCCTGGAGCTATCTTGGTAGATATTTACTCCTAACAGTCTAAGCATTTCAGGTCAAAATCTGAAATATGCTTTACATCCAATCTAAACATTTTGTTGACTTTGTTCATCTTTTGTAAACAAGCATAAAGGCTGGGCGTTCATCTTCAAAAGCATTTGAATATGTTCCATACTTAAACATATATCTGTGGCAGACATCCAGCATTGTTAGATGCTGCTACCAGTCAGCGATGTTAAATGCCTTTGGCATTATGTTGGCAAGTATTTCTTCAGTTTAATTCTTTTCCTTTCCTAGAAAGAGTCAAGTTAAGTTTGTCACAGAGCCTTAGCTGTTACACAGTTTGGAGACATTTAAAGGAATTATCTTGTAGTGTTCACCAGGGTCAGAGTACTCTCCACATTAAGTCTACAGCTCCAGGCAACAACATGGAGCCCACAGAACTTCTCTGTTTTCAGAGGCAGGAATCACACCTGCAGATTGGCTCCGAAATAAAAGACTGAAGATAAAAAGAGCACTTAGACTTCAGATTATTTACGGTCAAAGACTTCTGCAAATTAAGAAGGTTACTTCAAGAGTCTTCCAAGACCTCCATTTTCTCAGAGTTACCGGCTGCTCTACAAGACCCACTGCAGGGACTTGAGGGAAGAAATATGTATGGCAGATTCAGGCTGGAGCTAATAAGTAGCACCTAAAATATCCACAACATGGTAAGGAACATAGAGATTGTGTGGGACAGCAATTTGTTCCATGCATGAGACTTCACAAGTGAGGCCTGATCTTGCAGTATTGCAGGATTTGCTCTCTAGTCAAGCCTTGCATGTGTTTACTTGCATGTGTGTCTGAAGAGCTGGATTCTGACCTTGCGTCTCTCACATCTCAGGGACATTTACATATTGCTCCAGCATTGATTTCTCTCAATTTCTTCTTTTGTAAAGCTCAGCCATACGGACTGAACCATATAGCTTCCTTATTTTCCAGTGCCTGCAGCATGTCTTCTGACATAGTAAGAGAGGGTGTCACTTACTGAAGTTACTCATACAAGCCCATAAATCCAGAGGATAAGCAAACATCTTATGTGCAAATCCACATTGTCCAGGAATTTCCTCTGGCAGGTTTCCTATACCACTGGGGAAAACTCTGATCATTGCCAAATTCTCTGAAATAAATCCAAATTTCCTCTTGCCACATTCCAAGAGAGACAAGCCAGCCTTCTCTCCAAGAGAGAGAGAATCTATAGCTGCGAGTTGCATGTTTATCTTTGGCACTTCATAATGCTTTGCTTGTCCAGCTCTGACTCAAGTGGTGATCAAGAATCCCTTTATAAGCATCTATCTATTAAGCATCTATCCCAGGAAGCTAAGTCTAGGTTGACCATTCTTTCTGCCGATCCCCGCCAAAAAAAAAATGGGTCACTAATACACTGTGTCAGCAGCCTCTGAAGATTTTGGACCATCTGAGCCAAATCCTACTAGCCTCTCACCACAGCTCTGACAACCTACAGTTTACCAAGAGTTTGTTTTCATTCCTAGAAACTATTGAAACAGGGCTAATTCCAAAACCAAGCTGGAATACCCTACACAGAAGGTGCTGTTCAAGTGCATCCATTTGGAGTACAGTTGACTGATATGTGCAGTACCCATAAAGTACTTGTAGACTTTTAGGTTGGTTACATTTTACCCAGGAGGACTAATTCACACATTATTGGAAAATGTGTTTCCCTGTGCCAAGTCATAAAGGAAAATCAAAATAAAACGTTTCCTCTCTAGCAGGTCAGGAAGTATCACCACATGTTTACTTTGTAGTTTGAACAGCACTTCAATCTATCCTGCACTTAAAACAGCTGTTCAGATTGTTTTCCATTTTGCTTGATCAAGACAAGAACCTCTAGAATAACAATTTTCAAGTACTTAGCAACTTTCGCGTAGTAGATTAATGGCCTTCACACTGAAGAACAAGTGCTCTTCTTTGCCAATGCCCCTTTTAGACAATGTCTTGTATTTTAAGAGCTCCAGTAGTCTATCTAGCTACTGCAGAAGAATTTCCAGACATCATTAAAGAGAAGACTAACTCCATCAAAGACAGAAGAGCAGGATCAAGTTTAACACTTTTGTAAAGCTTTAGCTTTAATGCAAAAAAATATAATAACAAATGGTGTCAGAGCACTCAGAAAGAAACATAGAGCTAGCCGTCTCAAAATAGAAAGACTGGCTGATGAAAACAGAACAAATTCTCATAATCCTTTGCTGCATTCATTAAGCAAAAAAAAACCTAAAAAGGGAAATGAAGATTAAGACATCGTTCAGCGCTGTCCTCCTCACTTTTAGGACAATCCCACTAAGAGAGCAAGAGCACTTCACAAAACACAGCAATGATTAGTTGGACAAGTTCTTGGAGAGCTGCACCCACAAAATTTCCTTCACCTGGTGTCTACGTTACAGTGATTATTTAGAAGGCAGAGTGGGGAGCAGGAGAGGTAAAACAAAACAGAACAAAACAAAACAAAAACCAGCAACACACCACTGCAGCTTCCTACATGACCTACTCAAGAAGGGAGCATGATGGGAACAAGGCAGGGAAACATTTTCCCACACTACCCATACTCTGAGCATGAACACTCTTTACCAAGGAGTAGTTGGTGTCTGGAAAGGCAGCAGCCGTCAACCTATGTTTCTCAACAGACAAGACCTACCATCTGGGATTTGCCTTAACAAAGGGTTTTCACAAGATACTGTCCTATAGAAATAATTAGTAAGTCTGTATCCAGCTTTCTGCCTTAAAACAAATCAAAGAATACTGAGCCTTTAAACAGATTGATATAATCTTGGCTTAAGCACCCAGTAATTTCAGTCTTATCCTTCAACTTATTCCTTGAGATAGTTTGTGAGGGTTAGATCGCCAAGTCTAAATAAATTCTAACTCCCTTCTCAGCTTCCATGCAAGTATCCTAATCATCACTGTAGGGGATGAGTATAAAGTTGGTCAAGTCATGTCCATGTCTTATAAAGGAAAATCAAGATTTATTGAGCCAGAATAAGAGCACAAAACAGTATGACTTTACATCGACTGTAGATACAGTTACAGTCTGTTGGGGGTAAGGATTCATTTCTTAATTTTCTCCAGAAATCATGTGATTTCAATACAGAATAATCCTCAGGGCAAGGGCCAGAGTCTGGAGCATCAGCTTGCAGCTTCAGCTTATCTACTGTTTTCTAAGTGTGCTGTGACCAGAGATGATGGCTACTTCTACACACGCACACACACACACACACACACACACAAAGGTAAAATAATAAAATCATAACAGTTCTCTGGCCCTAATGCCAACTGCCAGACACCAGGCACATGCATAACTCTTCCCCTCTAGCACAATTTTGCCACATTGAAATTGCCTATCGGGAATGGTCTTTGGCCTGTGCTGAGTCTTGAGCATGCTCAGGAATGATCTGGGAGACCACCTCTTGATCCGTACAAGGAGTCAGGGGACCATACTAATATTTTATCAGGATTGTGAGGCCTTAGTGCCCAGGCACCACGCTATTTACTGGTACAGGCACAATTTAGGAATCGTGTTCACTCACTTTACCAGCACCCAGATATAAAGTGGCACGGAGAGTTCGGGACCATATCCAGCGTAGTGCTGTGATGCACAGGTGCATGCTCCTGAGCTGCGGGAAGACTACATTTTAGAAACATGATGACTACATGATAGGCTATTGAGCAACAACTCAAGAAACATTTTAAAGGTTCCTTTTGAGGTCTTTTTTTTTTTCTTTTTGTATTTGTGTCCCTCTTCAGAGTGAATAGGAGTGCGCTTGGTTTGGCTGCTAGCATCAACATAATTACTTATCTTCTCTGGGCAGTTCTTGATGCTTTCAGGCAACTGAAAATAGTATTTCCTCTTCTCCCACCCAAATACTGAAAGTCCCAAACTCAGTGAAAACTCATCAGAGGGAATTAAGGAAGCTGTGTCAGCCTTAGAAACAACCTCAGGTGGCTCTCTCTCAATCTAGATATTATTTACCATTTTGTGTCATTCCTCCTAACAGGGTTTCAACTTCAAAAGGTAAGTGTTACATAATAGATCACAGTAATAGGATTTGGTGAAATTCACCCTCAAATGAGGCATCTAATACATGCACCTTCAGCTGCAAATATTCCTTGGCCCGGACTCTTCCACTTGCAAGGACACAAATGACTGGGGAGCTCAGGAACAAACATCAACTCTGTAAAACCTATCCCTGTAAAATCTAATATCGTAAAACTGTATCAACATCCCCTACAAAGCACAAACATTGCTTCGATGATACAAACTGCTCTGATCGCACATGCTTGTAGCTATCACCAATTTTATCTTTAAAACTTCTATCTCAGAAAGACGTTTTTGATTTTGTCAAGCTCCTGCCCCAAGACTGACTCCAATAAATTCACACCACTGATTTTTCAGAAAGAACAGTTTGATTTTGATGAAGATATAGACAGTTTTTTAAAAGTCAAGGAACAGACAGGCTAGAAGCTACCTCGGCCTTAACCAAGAAGATAGGAGAGCCTCCTCATAAAACAAAGCAGGAGACATCCATGTTTTATAGCCTATTTAGGCACTCCTGCCTCATGCAGTATATCCCCTCTCTGGAAGGTGCCAGCTTGTTGCAGTCACTTCCCTATCGATCCGTCTGCCACATCTCTGGAAAGGTCAAGTAGGATGAGGGCCCTTTCCAGTGCTCTTTCAAAGCACTTCATTCCCTTGCAGAAAGGGCGAAAGCTCTCAGGTGACAGGCTAATTAATCCAGTCTCCTCAGCTGTGCTGAACTGTGACATTTGTAATTTAGTCTGAAAGGAAAATAAATATAATTTAATCCTGTTGAATACATCACCACATCCTTTACCAAAATTATGTATTGCACTGTTTTATTCAGATGGCACTTCAGACATCAGTGCCAGATTAACATTATTTGTATTCTGTGCTTGCTGCTTTTAAAGATGGCTCCAGTTCTACCGCCTACAAACAGCGTATGCATTTAAAGGAAAAAAAAAAGACACCATAGTATTTCACAGCAGTGGCTACAAACCTTTAGGCAGAACTATTTTAAATTACTATTTTAGGACTATTGTTGTCGTATTTTCCTTAAACAAGGTTTTGCAATTTCTGCTGCTTCAAAAATAGCATAGTTCTTTATTTCAGTCAACCATGATACAGCTATAGCTTATTTTATATTGAAATTAAGAATTCTTTGTGTGTTACAAACATAATTGAGATTTTACTTCAGGAAAAGGGAAGGTTTGCTTTCCGATCAAGACACGTATACAAGAATGTAAGTACCACAGAATATTTTGGTTAAGTTCAGAGAATACAGTATATATGTAGAATGACTTTTGATAGATGCCCAAAACATCTATCAAAACAAGCCAAATACAGACAATTTTTCTGTCCAGTTCAAAAACCCACCATTTAAGGCTTTAAAGACATCCAGGAAAGTACTCAGATGAGCTTTGCTGTGAAGGTCCAGCAGGGTGAACCGAGCCTTGCTGAAGAAGGGTCCAAGAGAGCAAACCAAAGTTGTGCCTTTGCTCTCCTTACATGCAGATACACACACACACACACGAGGCCTCACTATCATGTAAGCAGGAAGGGTCTCTTTAATGGCATTAAGTAGACAAGGCTGGCTTAACTGTTACAACAGTCTGTCCTTCAGATAAAGGGATCTGTAGACAGACTCATCTGTCTTCTGTCAAAACCAGCAACCAGAGCATTTTTTCAGCTGAAAACTGATCCAAATATATAGCAAAACTTCCCTTAGGCTAAGGCAGAATATAAACATTTACCTTGCAACTCTTCATGGCAGAAGGCTATGACAGCTGTATGGACTCTGGTGTAGACAGTTCCTGAGTCTTAAGTGTTTCTGCTACTGAAAACCTTGTACTTCATCCAAGGGATCAAGATGTCCTAAATCGTCTGGAGAAATAGCAGCCCTTCAATATTAATGCCACTTAAGAATGGCAGTTTATTCAGTGGGGCTTCTCAGCAAATTTCTCTGATTATTTTACTAGAATGAGAAGGTCCTTTGCCGGCTACTGTTTTAAAGCCAGCAACTCCTGTCCTGTGCCATCTGAGAGCAATATCAATTTATTTATTTTAACAAGAGGTCAAGCACCAGTTGCCCAATGGGGCAACTTTTAAGCCCCATTATTCCTGTTGGCAAGCTATTTCAGAACTTCATTGCTGTGCTGGTTTGTGATTTATTTCAGTGTACACCAGCTTTATGCCCCAATTGTTTTGGTGCTAACATCTTATCTTAAACAGGCTTTCTTCTATCATGATGTTTACTACTGGGATGTACTTAAAATCATTAAACATTGTTTTGCACTGTTTTCTCTGCAGAGAAAGACCTGGGTGT
>NW_010583650.1:169118-183155 GCF_000705375.1 Tinamus guttatus | reverse complement strand
ATCTTATCTCCAATGCGTCCACATTTCCCTTGCGGGAAGAAACAAGAATAGGAAATTGCAAAAGAAAAATCCATTACAGAGGCAGACAGAGTTCAACTGCTATAAAATACTCCAGAAAAGGGCCTACGTGTTCTTATCAGAGACAAGTCCAACACACACAGGACGGGCAGGCGCTGCCACCTTGCTGGACCAGGACCAGGGGGGCAGCAGGAGGTGGCTGGCACTTGCTGCCCGCCCAAGGAGAGCTCCAGCCGGCCCAGAGAGGCTGGGGGCTTTGGGACCCCTGCGGGGCCTTTCCCAAACACCAGCCCTGATCCCGAGGCCGCGGGGCTTTCGACACCCCTATGCCAGCACATTATACATCCGCATGCCAAACTGCCCTGTAACGGGCCTGGCTCTCCCACACCACTCTCCATTGCTCAGAGACAAACTTTGCCACTTGTGAGGACTGTTATCCCCCCCCCCAGCCTGCCGGGATGCCACCTTCCTACCTGGACTGCAGGACACCAGCAGGCTCCCTAGCAGGGGGCAGTTTGTGGATATGGAGGAGGATGGGATGCCCTAAGAGCTCCTCAGCACACCCCAGGCAAGGCCACATGCCCTGTTAATGAGCCCGTGCTCCACTAATGAGTGCTGACACATCCCATGTGCACTGTCTTCAGCAGCTGCAGCCACTTCTGCTAATACCACCCCTTCTACCCCCGCCACGTTTGGGATAAACCTGTTCCTGCAGCACAAGTTTTTTGGTTGCAATGAAGGAAATGGAGCCGATGAGCATGTGGCATCCTTCCAATTTCCCTCGGTAAAGACCTGTTGTACTGGGGTGGGAGACACCTGGATTCAGGGGCTGCAGTGTGATGGAGGTGACCTCAGGAAGCAGCACAGCTGTCACCTTCCAACCCATTGAGCAAGGAATCCAAGGAAAAACAACCTCTGCCCACCGCTTTGTCCCATCCCACGTCATTGCAAACAAGTCCATCAGAGCAATGGCATTTTCCTGCCCTTACCCTTCCCACCCCCTAGGAGCCGAGGATTGAATGCCGATCCATTAAAATAAAGGAGGAGAGGCCAAGGGCAGAGCGTGCTAAGGGATGGCGCCTGCGGGGATGAGCGGGAGCGGAGGGTGCTGGAGAGGCTGAGCCCACGCCGTGCCCCTGCTCCGCGGAGTTAATCCCGGGGAACGTGGATGGGAGCGCAGGGAGAGGCAGAGGAGATTAAGGTTCTAGCTATAAATTGCTGTCGAAAGGGTGGAGGCTCAGGCTTTCCACAGAACCGGCCAGCACCAGAGTCTAAATAAACACCCTACCCCTGGTTCCTGTCTCCATAAATAAGCGGCTGGCGCAGCTGCCGGCTGGCACCTCGGGATGGCCGCGCGGGAGCGGAGCCCTCCCGGCACAGCGCCCCGCGCCCTGCGCGCGCCCGTTAAACTTTAGCGCCAGAGAAACGGCCCTCGTTAAAAAGGCAGCTGCTCCTGGAATCCGCCTTGTGTCCTGCCCCCAAACCAGAGCAAGATCCTAATTAAATTAAACAGGGAAAAAATTAAGGCCACAGTTTTATTGAAGTATTTGCCTTTGGCCATTCCAGCAGAACTGACCGTAAATGAGAATCCAAGATCTGGGGGCAAATTAAATCTAGATCTGGGATTTGAGACAAGTGTCTTGTCTCTAAAACTGGGTCAAAGCCTGAACCACCCTCAGTTTTAAGGAAAGAAAGTTTTTTTTTCTAGTTGATTTTCAGTGTGAGAAAAAAGGGTAGGCAAGACCTGGGAAATCACACTTGCTCCTATCATATATATTTTTTAAACATAAATACTTGACTCCCAGACAGGTTTCCTTCTTTTGGTATATGTTTTAAAGACAGTCGGCACGCTGTCATTGCAACGTCAGGAACACGCGTCCTCCCCAGGGCCTGCTCGCGCTCATTCATCTCGTGCATCATTCCTACCGCTGATGCCGAGGATTTCGCTCGGGAGCTGCCTGCCTTGACACAGACGAATTGAAGGAAGCAAACCCTGATCTCCCGTCTGAAATGAGAACACGAGCAGCAGGAAAGCGCCGCGATTGACGCGAACTGTCACTAGCCTCCCTGACAGCGCTAGCGCCTTGGTGACAGCGCTGTGAGAATAAAGTGCAGCAAACTGTTCACCGAGCCAACGCTTCCTCCATGCTGTGAACTGGCAGCCAGCAGACCCAGGCTCTTCTCCAGTTTACTCCTTTTTCACAGATCTAACTGCCTCGCGCTGCATAATCTCCCCGAGGAACTGTGATTTGGGCAAACTCAAGAGGAGACAACCCTGAGGGATGGTCTCGGGGGCAGACCATGGGCTGACACAGCTGAACTTGGGTTTTGCTCTGTGTTCGTGGCAGTCCTGCAGCTTCTGGCACCAGAGCTGCTGTGTGCCCAGATATCAGGAGCTCTGGCTGAGCAAGAGTCTGCGGGCAAAACACTATTTAGACAAGCCTGTGTTATCAGATGGCCATGGGGAACACTGCGGTAATTCAGTGCCCTTGGACTGAGGAACCTATTCTATTAAAGTTGGAAGGCTTGAGGGAGCACACAGCAAGCAGCAGATTCACATTTCTCCTTATCTCCGTCATTAGCAGAGACCAAACTATAACACTGTGTTCGCACAAGTCATTTTTCTAATTCAGAACTCCCTCTCTGCAAAAAGGCCCTCACATTCGCGTGTGCCACGTCCCTGCCCTTCTCCAGAACAGCGGAGGGAAGACCCCGGCATTTCCACAGGTTGACGGTGCTCGTGTGGGGGGATTCACAGCTGGGGGGATTTAGGTGGGGTCGTTCAACGCTTACTCTGCAGCGCCAGCACCGAAGGCCAGAAAGCTGAAACCAGATGAGGACCAGAGCGCTCAGATGGTTCAAACCCCACAGGAGCACACAACAGCACAAGATGTTTCACAGCCCTTTTTCCTTGCGAGCTTCTTGCAGAAGTCTCTTTGTAGCTGAACAACAAATACAACGGTCACGGTTCGGCTGCCTTGCCTCAAAAGCGAAGCGAGCCATGAAGGCAGCAAGCAGCAAGACTCTGCCAAGCAGCCTGACAGCTCTCTGAGATGAGTCATTTCTTGCAGCCGGTGCCGCTCTGCAGCTTGTTCAGACAGACTTTGAGCCTTGTCCTTAGAGTCGTTCCTAGTTGCTCATTCTGTTGTGCCGCTCCTGCTGCGTCCCCGTCTCTGTTACTCACCGACGCGGGTGTTGTCGGAGGGAGAACGTGACGGAGCGTCGCTCCCGGCAGAGCGCCGGGCTCCATCGGCTCCACAGCTGGCACCTCCTGCGCCGCTCAACACGACGAGCGCAGCCCCACGAGGGCCGTTCCCGGGACGCGGCGCCAGGAGCAGGACAGCCCCGGGAACGCTGCCCCGACCGCGGGGAAACCAACCCCACGAGTGCCTCGAGAAGGGCAGCACAGGACGGTGCTTTCTCCCGTGCTCCCCTTCCCGTTCCTACCTGGAAGTTCCCCACATGGGAACAACCCGCTTTCCTTCACAGCTGCCTTCTGGGGAAGTGTTTTTTCCAGGGTCCCACATGAGGCAATATTCACTTTGTTCGCCCCTCTCTACAGCTGCAAAAACTATAAACAAGACAGACAGAATTGCAATGATACACTAATAAAAAAGAAGAAGAGGTCCAAAATAATAGCAAAACCAGAGTTAGAGTTGTTCAACTAAAGAAAAGGATGCGTGCTTCACAAGGAATAAATGAAGAACAAATTAGTAGAAAGGGCACTTTCATTAAAAGAACACCAGAAAAACTTTGATACAAATTTCACAGTCAAACTAATCTTTGCCCAAACTACAAAGAGTCAAGAAATGCAGATTTAGTGCTAGTGTTAACTTCTCAGCTCGTGTGGAAGCCTTGTTTTAATGAATTCTGGTAGTGACCTGTTTCTGCAGAAAAAATCGAGGCAGATGGCCCCTTTCCTCCTCACGTGTTATCCCCTGCAATAAAAGCTCTGGGGGCTCCTTAGGGTGCAGATGAATCTCCCTGCGTGCCGAGGCCGCGAGTGCTCGACACCGAGCAGGACCCTGGCCCATGTGCTCTGTTGGCTCCACGTGGCCGTCACCACAGGGCCATGTGGCCACCACGGGGAGGTTAGGGCTACTCCATGGCTCCTCACTGGCCTCTGCAAAGGGCAGCAGAAAACACCCACCCCGAGTTGTGTTTTGACTGGTGAACACCAGGCCCTCGCTACGAGCCTTGCCCAGCTAGAAACTGGCCCCAGTGTAATTCGGGGCACGTCAGTGCGTGCAGGAAGCTCCGCTTAAGTCAGAGCATCACTTGAAAGTGCAGTAGCTTTTCTCAAATAACTGCATGTAGGAGAGACCTTGAGACGCACGTTATACTGCTAAATTAAGACAATATAAAATCCTTTGTGAAGACGGTTACTGCTGTTCACTTTGAACTTGATATCCCTGATCCGAGGTAAATCCAGCGGGCAAGCCCGTGACTTAGTGAGACAGGGCCACGCAGCTGAGCCGCGCCGCCGCTCAGCGCCCTGCCCGCCACTTTGTGCCACTCTGCAGCTTTTTTAGGCAAAGGCCAAGTGCTCAGAGGCAAAAAGGCAGCCCAGGCCACAACACAGCACCTTGGCAGGGCCCAAAGTCCAGCGTCCTGCCATGTCCTGGGGCAAAACTGCTTGAGGACCGGCCATAACGCGTCCAGGGACACCAGGGTCACCCTGTCATGGGCACTCCTGACTCCACCGGAGCGCTACCAAGTGCGCTGGTAAAGCAGGTATTGCTGCTCATGGTAGTTGAAGGCAAAATATTTTGTCACATTAGTGCTGGCTTGGTCTGGACACATGGTTAATTAAAGACGCTCGGCTAGAGAGCAGCAATGGGCTAAGCTGCAGTAACTCGACTGTTGCTATCGTCTGTCCATCCTCATGCTAAGCTATTCTTAAAATGAGAGAGGGGGTTGAGCTGTCTCCGTTAACACTCATTTGCTCGGCTGCTGAGGTACAACTTCTGCATACAGATAAGGCCGACCCGTCGTGCTCGCGGTTATCACGCGTGCGCAGCCCCTCTGGCCCTCGCTAGGGATGTTACAACAAACAGGCAACGCTCTGGGGGGCCCCAATATTCAAACCTTGCCTCCAAACTCAGGCCGGCCTTCCAGGTCAGAGATGGCCACGAGCACGGCCCCTTTGAGCAGGGGGACGAGGCTCCCCAAGGCCGGGAGCCTTGGAGCACCGCAAGGTGGGAGCAGGGAGGACCCCCTGGGCAGGCAGAAATCCAAAGCTGAGCCCTGAAAATGGGGAATTTTCCATTATTCATCTCACAACACAGTTTGCTCCCGTGACCAGGAGCAAAATCTTGTCGTACAAAATGGCCAGGGTCCCTGCACACCCAGACAGAGCCCAGGCCGTGCCTGGTCCGTGTCCCGCAGCTAACACTTTCTAACACACTAGAAATTGTGTTTTAATCTTAAGAAAGGTCTGGTTTAAAATTCCCTCTAGTGGAGAGAGGGTGGAAATTCAAGCTGCAAGGTCCTGGTAGCCAAGGAAGCCCCATCCAAGCGCCGGGTGCCGGCAGGTTCCAGGGTGGAAGCGGCCGGGGCCACGGGCGTCCTCTCCGGGCTGCCCTGCACGGGGCAAAGGAACAAGGGACCAGCTGGAAAGCTTCCTGCTATCCCAAATTATTATTTCAGCATAATGGAAAACTTTTCAGTGTAAGCTTGTGTTCATAAAAATAGAAAAAAGGCCTTTCAAACTGAAACCCAAAGGTATTATTTTCCAACGTGAACATTGGCAGCTTTGAATTCTCCACAGACATGGGGAGTGTCACCAAGGTTGTCCCGGCCACCTCGGTGTCCTTTGTGCAGCTCTGCGAGCATCCGCGCTGCCCGATCGCAGCCAGACAAGGGCCGCGGTTGTTACGGATGTAAATCAAAGAAGTTCTGCTCACTTCTGTGGAGCCTTGCAGATTTATGCCAAGAGTTGACCCAGCATCTCTATTTTCAAAACTAGGGCAGATTGAAATATGCTGTTTTTCAATAATGTACTCAGGTTAACGGGGCTTTTATATTTGAGAAATTAATCTTGCATTGACTGAAAACCTCTTGGGATAACACGGAAAGGTTGCTAAGAAGAGGAAAACAAGCAGTTGTATAACTCAGTTTTCCCTCTTTTCTTTCTTCATGAAAACATATTGCAGTGATATGGTAGTGATCTACAACCCAGCACTAGTATTACTGAAGTGTGCAGAAATATAGCCTGATGTAGTACAGAAATGAATTTACTAAGAGGTAGTATTACCTCATCCTGTGTTACAGGAAAATGATTCAAACCAGGAATATTGAGACATAAAGCTGTGGTAACAGAAGAGAAACAACACGGTGGCAGAGAAAGTCCTCCTGGTTCATTGCAACAGGGTCTTGCAAAGCAGGAGCAAATACGTCCAAAGGGGGCCGTGGGGCACACGCTGGGCACGTGCTCACACTGTGTTTAAAACCAGCCCTGGGCAGGACTACCAAGGCCTTTTCCCAGTGCTGATCCTTGTCTTTCAAGACTCGTTCTTGCTGCCTCTCCCGCTGAGCTACCCAACAGCCCTCCATCTTCTTCAGCTTAGTCGTTATCTAATAAACATCATATGAGATGCGATTCAGAAATGCAGACAAGGGACGTGTGCGTGTTCCCGTTTAGGAAAGAGGCTCTGCCCGGGCATGGCCGTGAGCCAGTCTGCTGCCATCTGCCTTTGGGGGATTCTGCCCCGTGCCTCCACGCCAACACTTGCCCCTTCTTTTGCTCTAAAGCTCAAGCTCAAGCAAGACTCAGAGCGACTGTTAGGCTGGTAACGGTCTCCGTTCACTTTTTTCTCCTTGCACCTGCTATTCCCCACTCAGGAAACATCATTCCCAATTTCCCCAGTTTACAAGGACTCTTGTGATTTGACCCTTAAGTTTTAATTCATCCGGCATATTAGATTGCACAGTGGCACGGAAGTTTCACTGCTATATGGCAAGCAGGTTATACTGAGCAATCGTGGTGTTGCACTCAAAGGAAACCCAACCCACTAAAAATTCCTGAATTGCTTGTTTTCTGACAGAGATGCCGAGGCCTCATGAAGATAACATTGACCAGCAATCTGCACGATTACTGCTCCAGCAAACAGCCAGCAGTGAGCGGAAACCACTCTGTTACATCCAGTAGCTGCACTGTTGCATGACAGAAGTTTCTAATTGCAAACAGCAACAGACCCTGCAAGGATATGCAGGTGGCTACTGCTTGATTAATGTGTGTTGCATCTGTTGTTCCAAAGTGGCAATTACACTATAAAAACACACCATCTCAACAGCAGTACATTGATTTTATGGTGACTGAAAATCTGGCCCTTTACATAGTTTTTTGTCTCTGTCCTCCCACAAAAAATAATTTTCTTCTGAGTACAATAAAGTAAAAGATCTCATTGGTTCTATGTTATAACTGTGATATTATGTTCTGCTAGGAACCAGAAATCCTGCCCTTGGCCATGAAATTCAGGTAATGACCCATAACTGAAGTAAATTAGTGTTTAATTCCCCATTCCTTGCCGACAGCTTACTAATGGAAATTGATTTCTAGCTTTTTTCTTTCTCATTTAACATGCCCATGTAACGTCTTTATTCCAGATTCTAGCGGTTTCCAGCGGGTTTAGCCAGCAGGTGAGCGCGGGAGCGCGCGGGGAGCGCCGGGCCAGGCCGGGCTCCGCTGGGGCAGCTCCGGATCCCGCGGGAGCGGCGCCCGCAGCTCTGGGGACGCTCGGGTCGCTCTGCAGCTGCACAGCAAAGGCAAAGCCGCCTTCCCGCTCGCCGTGGTCACTCACACACGTTTAGCACATGCTTTCCCCTGTGCAATGAGCGCCCAGGCAGCAGCAGGGGTTGTGGCCGCCCTCTGCCCTGCGGATGGACGGGACAGACCCTTGGGGACAAGGCGGCCGGGACTCGGCCTCCAGCAGAAGGTCCCTGTGGCTCTCGCAGTGCTACAGTGTTGGGTAATCTGATAGAGACACACACACACACACCCTTTTCCTGCTATTTAGGTAAAACTCAGCTGACGATTTCTTCACTGTATAGAAGCACCAACACTAGACACAGGAGCTGGCCTTGGAAACCCAACCCGTTTTCATTGCAAGAGACGGTAAGGTTTTATGGCTCAAACGCTGTCAGTTACAGCAGCAATGAGCCAAAACAGGGTATTATCATAACGTATTTTCAACCCGTAGTTACTTCTTAGTTACTGTCAGGCTAGTCTGGCAACTACAGAGGAGTTGGGAGGGGGCAAAAAGTCCACTTTTTCCATCCTACTTTTCTGTAGATGCAATATTACAATGCTGTTTTACATTTTAAATACAGAACTAGCAGCTATTATTTTGCTCAGTGTTAGCTGGATTTTCTGGATCCACAGACACCTTAATAGTGCTATAAATTGTCTGGTAAAGGAGTTGTTAGAGATGGTGTCTGGAGTACTTGTCCCTTATTGATGTGTAAATTGGCTTGTACTGCTGGTGTGTGTTTCTAAAGCAGAATGCTTTGTAATGTGATGATAATAATAATAATAATTAGCACAGGATATAGCAAAGTGTTAATTGTGAATTAAAATCCCAAATAGAAATAACTATGCAGATCAGTTCCCTCCTGCTCTCTGCTTCTCTGACCAGCAGCCAGAGCACCAGCTTCTCAGGACGAGGGAATTTTCTGAGTCCGCTTTTCTGCTCTTGCACTGCTAAAAACAACAATCCTCCCCGGGTGCATTTGCTCAGGTGCCTTTAGGACTGATGCTGACAGCAAGCACAGAACTGCTGCACTCCTGAAGCATCCTGCTGCTATCCCAGCTGAATGCTAATGCAGCTTCAGTTCATGTCTGGATCAAAAGGGAAAGCCAATACAGTGGCAGATGGAGGAAGGACACAACACTAATAGGTTCAGAATCCTATTGATGATGGCAGGGGAAGATATGGGACAGAATGAAATGCTAGATGTTATCCTTATCTCAGCTGTCTTGTGAGGGAGCATAATGTTGTTATTAAAGTAAATGTTCCTTCCTTTTATGCATGAAGTTGTAAGGCTGTGAGGAAGTCAAAAAACTGCTGGTGTGTCTCAGCCTACCCATTTGCGATACAGAATCCTCTTCTGCAGGCTAGGAGGAGGAGAGGATTAAACAGGGTTCATAGATCACTCAGAATTTGGTGAAAAAAGTAGTTTTAGTGTCGATCTCATTTAAAATATAAATCCATGGTAAAAAATTAGCTGCAGTCAGAATAGAGTGGGGTGCCTGGGCACGTTGTGCCTGAGCTTGCCCTGCTCAGAGGAGCATGCGGAGCAGAGATAACAGCTCTGCTGGGATGAGCAGCCTCCACCAACGTACATTAAAGTTTGTGCACTGACTTATGCATTCAGAAGGGGAATGATAAAAGTAACTGCAGTCTTGTCTTCTAAGGATATAACCACCTTAGGTGAACTCTGTCACATATACATTATAAGAAACTGTAAAATGGCAAGTAGGAGCCAGTTTGCTTAGTAGAGCAAAGAGAAAACATAATCATAACAAAAATAATTTCCCCTATGTCATAGGCAGGCAAAAGGACAGAGGGGAGTCTGTGGCAGAGCTGAATACAATTTTAAACACCTTCTGGCTTGGCCACTAGAGTGATATATAGGCAATTAGAGAGATAGCCTGAAAGACCAGGGTGGGAAGAAATGTTCTTTCTAAGTGATGATCAATTATTGCTTTTAATTTACAACAGGCAAAAGAGCACTTCAGCTCACCACAGAAGGATGTGGACGTACACCGTTGGATTTACTGTCCTGCCTCACGTTGGAGGACTCGTCGGCTGGATCTTCAGTCACAAAGACATGCCCGTGTGGTACGAGAGGCTGAAGAAACCTTCCTGGTGTCCATCCCGCAAAATGTTCCCTGTTGCTTGGACTGTCCTGTACACTGGCATGGGGTAAGTTCTGTGGAGCACTCCACACCTTGTCCCTTGTCCTGCTGGTTTTGATCCCTATCAGAGAAGTCAGTTTAGGCTCTTCATTCACTCACAGGGATTGTAGGAGACCCCTTTTCCTTGCACCAGCAAGACACGTCCAGTACATTTATTCCCAAAGGATGAAGTGCAGCCTGAGCCACTTCTGGGCCGTTCCTCAGCTTCACGCTGTGAACACATACCAAGAGCTGCCACTGCCATGGGGAAAATGTGGGCCATGTAGTATGACACAAACCATGGGGTTGAGTAGTGAGGGACACGGATGCAGCTGGCTTCTGTTCAAACTCTCATGCAGACCCACCTAGCAAGACACTTCCATGAAAACAGTTCTTGTACTGGAGGTGTACAAGCATTGTAGTTACATTCTTGGAATTGTCTTTGTTCAAAATGCCCTTTGATATTAACTTGCAATAATCCCAATCTCTGGAAGCAGAATGGACTGCAGGACACTAACGTGGGTTTTCCTCTCCACAGCTATGCCTCGTATCTGATCTGGAATGACCTGGGGGGCTGCAACAGCAAAGCCATCATCCCGCTTGGCCTCTACGGGGCTCAGCTGGCCTTGAACTGGGCTTGGCCTCCGCTCTTCTTCGGAATACATAACTTAAAGATGGTAATGTATCTAGACATACATTCATCTGCTGGAGATTTGTTTGCTGGTGTCCCTGCCTCTGCTCTGGGGGTTGTTTGGAAAGTTTCTAAGCAGCGTTATAAAATACAGGAGCGTAAACAGAGCGGCAAGAGGGGCTTTTCTGAGATATAGTTCGTGCTGCACCGGGTGCAGACGATGGTATCAGGCCCCTGCATTTCTCCCCGAGTTCCTGTCGCGCGGATGGCTGGCTCTGCTGCAGCAGGGCGGCAGATCGGGAGCCCCCAGCGCGGCTGCTGCCTCTCCTAGTTAAGGATTCGGGGTGGGAGATAAGTCCCTTGGGAGTCACACCCTCCCGTGCAAGCAGGAAAGCTGCTGCCTGCGCAGGGCGTCAGCTCCGGGGGCCTTATCAGGCAGCACAACGCAACGTGCACGGCAGGGCACGGGGAGGAGGCGCAGCAGGGCCCCGCGCCGCGGGATCCCGCATGAGGGGTGTTCAAAGAGCACTCAGCTCAGGTGCTTGGTCCTGTGCCACGTGCTCTAGGTGACCCTGCGTGTGCAGGGGGTTGGACTAGATGACCTTTAGAGGTTCCTTCCAACCTTAAGCATTCTGTGATTCTGTGTGATTCTGTGTCAAGGCCTGGGGATTACGGAGAGGCAGAGTGGGGCTTATGCTTCTCTCTGGGCTTTGCCATTCTGTGCATGCAAGGTGCATTTAGAAAGCCTGTGAAGTGATAATAGCTACTCGTAGCATCATGGGCATGCTGAGGTGTGGACATAAGCAGTATCAATAGAAGGGGTCGCTGATCATCATCAACTATCTATTAACCCATGGAACTCGACAGCAAGGATTAACACTGGCCTTGTTTCCTGGTGTGGTGCGTTCAGATGTCACCGCAGGGAGTTCAGAGCCAAGGTTCCGGGATCTAGGACCTGTCGAGGCAGCTCTTCAGTGCTCCCTTTGCCTGCATGCTGTTCTGCCTCACTGCTCAGTGCTGCAGCCTGTCCCAGGAGCGAGCGACCAAGTGATGTTCTTCTCTCTGCGCAGGGAGTTCAGAGCCAAGGTTCCGGGGTCTAGGACCCATCAAGGCAGCTTTTCAGCGCTCCCTTTGCCTGCATGCTGTCCTACCTCACTGCTCTAGGAGTGCTGCAGCCTGTCCCAGGAGCGAGTGACCAAGTGATGTTCTTCTCTCTGTTTGCAGGCCCTGATTGACATTCTGTGCTTAGACGGCCTGGTGATAGGCACGATGTGCTCGTGGTACCGCATTAACAAGACCGCAACGCTGCTCATGGTGCCCTACCTGGGCTGGCTGGCCATGGCCACGTGTCTCACCATCCGCATCTGGAAGGACAACCCTGAGCCAAGGCCGGCAAAGACTGAATAAGAGCTGAAGAGAAACGAAGACATTCTGTGAAATTAAATATTGATGTTAAGAAAGATCTTGTAATCTGGGGGGGGATTCACTTTAGGATGGGCATTAGAATAGGTCTCCATCTCGCCCTTTCATCAAGGTTACATGCAGGAAAGTTTGCACCATATGCCCATGTGTTCCTTTAAGGTAACCATGCATCTTGAACCTGGGGACCTTCCCTTCCAGCACTGCAGAGGCTTTGGGGCTACAGCTGTGCTGCGACCTTAACTGTACCACGCCAAATTCCACCAGCCAGAACTGCATCTCCTACAGCAGTGTAATTCAGAGTGGCAATCCTGGAACCAGTGAAACCACTCGGAATTGCTCCCAGCCCCCACGAGAGCACAGCTTGTTCATACACATGTAGATCCTCTCTCTGCTTCTGGGGTGAAGTGAAGATATCCTTCACTCATGCAAACTAATTTTTTTAAATTTACTTTTTTTTTTCCTTTACTATTCTTGCCGTTGCTTCCTTTTTATGTCTCCTCTGGTCTGCACTTTTTACTGTTACCTTTCTATCTGACAGGTACTGAGCAAGCAGTAATCTGTCTTGTTGTGCCTGTCCGAGGAGATTCGGCGCTTTGACTTCTATTTGCGGAATATCACACTTCTTGATTTCGTGCTCCAGGATAAAGCAACAATGATGAGAATGCAAATGCTTCTCCCTAGAGGAAATTTCTTTTCCGCACCTCTTTGTGCTGTTCCTCACCAGAACAGAAAAATGAACATCAATGCCTTTGAAAAAATACTTAACATATATTTTTTTAAGTACTGAAACATAGGCACTTTTGTAAAATTAAAAGATTGCTCGCATTGCCTTGAAGGTTGTAATGACATGATTGCCCAAAGGTCCCATTCAAAATCTGCCAGGTGCGGTACAGTCTCTTACCCAGAGCCTTTCCATTCCTAAAGATTAATCAGGCACTCAAAAATTAATCAGGAAAGATTTAACTGTACATATTATTCAACTGAGGGCAGCCCATGATATAGAATCAGATACAAAAGGTGAACGGACTGTCCCTCCTTTATTCGAGCCCCGGTGTTTGATAGATCTGAAACTTAAAAGTTGCTGCCTGTTGGGGAATATTTAGTATTATTATTTTTAACTGATAGAAGCAATGTATGTGACGAAACGTGGCAAGGGTGTCTTCTTCCTGGCAGCTGCCTGTAGATGAGGCCGGGTGGGTAAAGGTGTTTTGGGGAAGGAGGCTTGGCTGGGAATGTAAAATAAATTGTGCTTGCTTTTAATAAAACCAAGACATTTTCGTTTGGAAAATAAATAAACCAAGTTATTCTTGCTTTACTGCTTTGGCATTAGACCTTGTTTCACCATTTTGATCCCATCCATTATTTTTGCCTTCTGGCTGCAGGACACCTATATCGAGGACGGGTGTTGCAAGCACATTGCAAGTGCAGAGACGTAAGAGGAGGCCCCTGGATAGATGTCACTGCAAGCAGGAGGAGGCTATAAAGCAGCGCTAGAAAGATCACAAGCTACTTCAGAACACCCCCCTATATCTCAGGGCTTTATATGGCTGCATGTTATCATTGTGCTTATTTACAGCAATGCCTAGCCTGTATCTTCCAGGGAGCTACGTGTCCAAGGACTAGCAGACATAAATTACCCCTTTTTCACCAGTATCCGCACCGGATTTGGTGGAGCTCAGGGAGCTCGAGGGCGCCTGGCCGTGATGCCGTCCTTCCCCGGCACGGATGGGCACGAGGCCGGGCATGGGGAGCGGGAGGGCAGCGGGAGAGCATCTAATCCCAGTGAAGCTGCCGAGTGACTCCGGATCTGACTAAAGCCAGCAACATTTTAATAACATTTCCAAATTAGATATATGGTTACTGTGAAGAGCTTTCATAAATTCCTCCTCTCTCTGCTTGCTCCCATTTTTTTTCAGCCAGGTAAAGGAAAACTTTGTATTAAGAATAAAGATTTTTTTTTTCATTTTTCATGCTTACCCTCTCTGCCTTCCCTTTTTTCCAACCAGTGGCACGTGGCCACACAACCCGTCCCAGCAGATCCTGCCTTTCTCCTGCTGACTTCGGGAGC
>NW_010583650.1:153809-169089 GCF_000705375.1 Tinamus guttatus | reverse complement strand
ACCGAGAAAATTCCCCACGCGGCGGCGGGCAGGGCTGCTCCGCAGGCTCTGGAATACTGACCACGACCCGGCCCGGCAGAGCCCCTGGCTGGGAGGCCCTGGCTCTGCTGGGAGGATGAGGATGAGCATGAGGAAGGCAGGAGTGGGGGCACCTCTGTCCCTCCTGGCCCCTGTCACCCAAGCTCTGCTGGGAGGATGAGGATGAGGATGAGGAAGGCAGGAGTGGGGGCACCTCTGTCCCTTTCAGCCCTGCGCCACCCCGGCTCTGCTGGGAGGATGAAGATGAGGATGAGGATGAGGACGGCAGGAGCGAGGGCACCTCTGTCCCTCCTGGCCCCTGTCTCCCAAGCTCTGCTGGGAGGATGAAGATGATGATGAGGATAAGGGCGGCAGGAGCGAGGGCACCTCGGTCCCTCCCGGCCCAGCACAGCAGGCGCCCTGTAGCTCGGGGGCAGCCCTGCAGGACTCCGCAGTGCCCAAAGCAGCACTTTCCTCCCCTAAACCCCTTCGTCACTGTCCCGCAGTGGGTTGGAAGGGGCCGAAGGGGCGGCGAGGGCCTGCGAGGGAAGCTGCCTCTGCACATCACTGTCAGAGTGTTTATTTATTTATCACGTAACGGTAGTTACAGCTGGAAAAAGCAGGAGGGGGATCGCTGCCAGACAATGTATCTAGGGAGCTGTTTTGTTACTGCCACCAGCTGTCCCCTTGGAATAGGGCACGTCTGAGCCGTGACTCACGCAGCCAGCATCTTATTTCACTCTTGGCTCTACCCGAAAATGTTCCTCCCGCCCGAGAATGCAAGCGAGCCTCCTCCTCCAGCCAGGACGGCTGCAGCCAGGCCCCTCTCCTGCCCCTCGCGCTCAGGACAGCGCAGGAAGGCAGCTCTGCAGCTGGGAGAGCAGCAGGAGCCCCGGCTGCAGCAACGTCCCCAGCTGCCTACGGGAGACACTCGTTTAAGACAGGAGAAGAGTCACCGCATTGTTTCAAGATGCCTCTAAAGTCAGTGTTAAAAAGTCAGTCAGATGCCTCTAAAGTCAGTCAGAAAATCCTGTTCCAGACTAGGATGCAGGATCAGTCTTAATATCCCAAACCACCAAATCAGTGGGAAGCGGGACAGGGCCGGAGGAAGCCGGGATGCAAATGCTGCCTGGCAAGGGCAGCCGTTTTAGCTGACCTAAGAGCCCCTGGGAGCCCCTGTGCGAGGCCAGTCACATCCCCACCTCCTCTCTGCATCCACCCTATCCTCTGAATGGGCTCATGGAAAAATCCTTCCATGGCGGCTCCGTGGCGGGGCCCGTGCATGCGCACCCTCGTGCACGCGCAGCCGCCTGGGGGAACCGGGGTCACCGAGCAACAACTGAACAAAATCGATCACAGCTCTCGGCCCGGAGGCTAACGCAGAATGTCAGATTGACAGCAGCTCTGTGGCTCCCTTTATATTTTTGGCGCAGGCAGCCGCCGCAGGGGGGTGAATCAGGACTCCTAGTGCACTGCCCTAGATGGAGCTGGGAAGCAGCTGGGTAACGGGCGGGCAGAGGCAGCGGCCAGAGCCGCATTCCCGAGATTAGATTAGAGCTCAGCACCGAACCCTGCAGAGGGGCCGGACAGCAAGAGCTAAAGGCAGCAGGAGAGATGGGGCACGGGCAGCCAAGAGCTGCCAAAAATAAAGAAAAGTGGCTCTGAGTGCCTGGAGAGGGGCTGGCTTGCTTTTTATAAGGTTTAGGGGGAAGACACGGACGAGCCAGCACTCATTAGGAGAGGATTCCCATCTCCCCAGCCACTGCCAGAAATGTCAAAGGTGAAAGGAATTGGACATGGGAGCGGGAATGTAAGCAGAGTTGCCACGCAAGAGGAAAAACACTACACCTGCCTCCAGGAAAAGTATTTTGAGCTTAAAAATAAATACAGTCCTGCACCGTGAAAAGGCAAGTTTTATGTTCCATGGATAGGGTGTCTTAGAACTTGTCAAAGCCTTCCCTGCACTGTTGCCACAATACTCTGCGTGCCAGCTGTGTCAATCATCACACAAACAACCTCTCATCACTAGCAAACAGTGTGGGAGGAAGAGGGTGGGCGCTGCGCTCTGTCCACAGAACAACTGCACTTCAGCTCCTAATGGAAAGCTGCAGAGGGTCGGGATTCCCGGGAAACGCGGAAAGGATGGGTAGCAAAAGGGCTAGAGAAGCAGCCAGAAAACAAACCTGCTGCCCACTGGCACAAGTTTGTTAGTGTAGACGAGCTGGCTACAACGCTATCATAAAGAATGAGTTTTGCCTGAAAGCTGGGTTTATCCTCCGGTTTCTATGCAGAATACAATCCACGCCCCTCCAATCAACAAGCAGGTCTTCCAATGTTTTGCCTGAAAGCTGGGTTTATCCTCTGGTTTCTATGAAGAATACAATCTACTCCCCTTCAACCAACAGGTAAGTCTTCCAACACACGCAGGCTGCACACTTGACCAAACACAGCCTGGTGTTTCACACTTATCCAAACCTGGACAATGATGGGTTCAGGTCCAGGATATGGGAGCTTTGGTCTCCAGGACGCCGAGGCAGAGGTTCTGCACAGCTACACACTCCCCATCTGTTTCACCCTAATGACAGAACAGGATTAGTCTCTCACAAAAATGTGACTCGGGTTTTCATTCAGCTTGGCTCACATGGGGTTTATATGAATTTTCTCTTTAAGTGACTGAAATTTGGAGTGAGAGGTTGGGAAGATTTCACATAATCCTGGATACAACCCCCCAAACCCAAAACACATAAACCCATTTTTCAGCACTAACGTGAAACCTAAACTAATCCCAAGTATCCTTGCAAGTTGCCATGGCCCCTTCGAGAGATCTGCCTGGCTCAGTGTGCAGCAAAGAGACCATCCCGAAGCCGTGTCCATGGAATCCCTCGGGCTCCGCGGGATCCCCAGCCGACCGGAGCATCCCCGGCTGCGCTGCCGCCTTGTCCAGCACCCACATCCCTGGCAACAGCAACGGTGAAAGAAGCAAAGAAATTCTGCAGCGGTCCTTAACCGAGCACCGTCCGAACGCCCTCGTCTCTGCTGGGAAGGGCCCTGTGCCAGGAATACGGTCCCTCTGTGAATTACAAACCTGGCTGAAAATAGTTGGGAAAAGGTTCTGGCTTCATTTGCATCAGTAGGATGGGGACACTGCCTTCAGCAAGGCCAGGATGTCACCCCGCTGAGCCCTGCTTCCAGTGAGCCCCATGGGGAGGAGCGGGATGGAAGGAAAGGGAGGATTCCCGCTCCTGGAACCCTTTGATCCAGGGTTCCAGGGATGCAGCCTGGCCCAGTCCACCCACAACGGGGGGTTTTCAGCCACACAAGCGAGGAACATCCCTTCCTGGCCCAAACAGTGCTCCTTCAAGGTCAGCAATGTACCAAACTGGCAAGGAGGGCAGGGGGAGAAGCTGCCAGCTGTGCATCTTGCCAGCTATCTGTCAGACAAATGGATAAATGGATACTCAGGCTTCCAGGATTTTCCATCTATTGCTTAACCCGCCCACAGTGAAATCGTCACTTAATTTTAAATTAAAAGGGGAGCAAGAAGGATGGTTAAAAAGACCTAGCAGGAGCAAGGCGAGGAGGCGACACCGGAGAGCGCGGGGTCATCCTACCCAGCGAGTCTCTCCCCGCCGCTTTGTTCCATATTTAGCTCCCAACAACTGCGTCCAGCGCAGGAACTCCCAGCTCGGTTTTTCCCTCCCGCCACTGCTGCCTCTGCTCCCGGAGAGCCCTCAGAAATCGCTCTTTCTCTTCCCCAGTGCCAAGAACCGAGCATTCCTGTACTTAGGAAGATGGCAGAAAAGCAGGAGCCCAGCAATGCCCAGAATGGAGAACCCGACAACGCAGAGGAGGGCGAGGAGAAGAAGAAGAAGGTGAAGCGGGAAGATCTGCCACCATTTGAAATTGTGACAGGGTAAGAGCTTTAGCTATAAAGAGGGATATAAAGACTGAGGCAGAGACCTCCAAAGGTCCCTGCCTCAGCTCTGAGGCCGGGTAGTCAAAGGTGAAAACATTACACAGGGCAATTCTGTGTATTTGTACATAGTGTTGAGCAGGGGCGTTCATTGCGGTGCGCTCGCGCTAGAGGTTCTGCCGTGTCCGTAGAGGAGGGCTCCGGGCAGCCGAGCGGGCAGCTCTGCCCCGGGGCAGCCCGGCCGGCGGCAGCGGTGTCGCCTGAGCAGCACTCGGCATTGATTCCTTGCAGTAATCAATGGCTCTCCTCTGAAAGCCTCTCTGTCTGCGAATTAGAAAAAATCCCCTGCTGTGGCTGTTTTGGTTTAGGGACCCAAGCGGTGGATTTTTCAAGGGAGATGAAACTCCACCTTTTCAAAGGCTCCACAACCACAGCTGGATCCTGACTTTCAAAGGAGCCTAATGCACATAAAGGCTCCAAAACAAGAGACAATTTTCCAGACTGCAAAGCAGCTCCCTCTGCTCTGCCGAGCCCGGCCTTTGAAAGAGGCAGAGAAGACCCAGATCTGAACTGTCAGAAATCTGGCCCCATTTGTGAACTCTTAATCCTCCTGAAATATCCTGCCTAAAAGGTTCTTTATGAAATTCCATAATATTGATAACAGGATTATTTTTAATAATGAATAATCAACAGACTAGTGAATGTGCACTAACATTGCATGATGGAAAGCTGCAAAAAAAAAAAAAAAAAGTAATCTAGTATCTCTAAGCATGTCACAATTCTCCTTGTAGTAGCACCAAGATGCCCTGTGTTAATTCTGGTCCCTGCTCTCCCTCAGCAGTCACCAAGGGAATGTGCCCTAGAACAGAAACACGTTTGTCTTCTCCTGCCTTTGATGTAAACCCCAGGGCAGCTCTTAAACCCCCCTGGAAGCTTCTCGCCTGTGACACTGTCACCAGGAAGGCAGATCCCACAACCAACTTAGCAGGCAAATCTGAGCCGGACACACAGGGCAGGACGGCCCTCCATCCCCTCTCGCACGAGTGGATTACTTCCTAGGGCAGGGATAACAAGAGCTTTCTTCTTAATGTGTGTCTGCCCTGAAAGCTCTTGGGCTGAGGCTGCTGGCAGCTTTTGCTCGCTATCTGTCACAGACAGTCATGGCAATATTACATGCCTGCTGGAGCAGTGACTTTAAGAAAAGCACTTCCTCTGCTAGGAGCTGAGCTAAGATCCCCCAAAGCATTTATATCAGCCATTGGACCAAAAACACACATGGTGACAGCTCCTAGGCACCTTAGACAGGTACCGAATGAACCTCAGTGAGAAAATAGTATTTTTCCATTTTGGAGAATTCAGCTTACTAAGAGAACTGCAAAGGAAGTGGGGAGGATCTTCAAACTTCCTTACTAACCCCAGAGATCTGCAGAGCCTTCGGTGTGCTAACTGTGGATGAGAAGAAATTTCTTAGTATCTTCTTTCATTTGAAATATTTGTTGGAATGATGAGATCTTGTAGAACTTGCCAGGACTTCCCGCTCTGGAAAGGCAATAGGGAGAACGTGAAGGGTGCTGCAGCAGGGCACACAGGAGGATGAGGTTCCGAGCGGGAAGGCGTTGGATATTCTGCGGAGGCACCGCAGAGCTGCCAGCATGGGGATATTTATATTGCACTCATCACATCTATTGGGAAACTGCTTGCAAATACCTGCAGCTCCTGGAGGAATCATGACTAACTCTCCCCTAATGACTAGTTTGTTACTGAAATCCCAGCTACTGAAGGTGAGAAATGAGCAAGTCGAGCAGAAATACCAAAGGGCCATTCAAGAGGTACAGAAAAATCCTGCAATTTTTACTTCATTATAATAAGTACCTATGACTACAGGCTCGACCTAGTGTAATCACTGTTTGGATTTTCTAATTATTTACAGATTTCAGGCAATTAAGCCAGTTATGTGAATTATGAGAAAACACATTAATTCCAACTGTCCAAGCACTTAAATTCAATTACACTGTGTACTACTCAAGCATTGCAGTTCCAGCCCTTGGATTAGGAGCATTTTATGACACTCAGCCAAGTTTTCAACCTGTTGCTTATGGCTCTAAGGAGTGTGGCTTATAAAAAAGAACACTGGGAACTAATCACCCCGTTTAAGAATATTACCCTCCCTCCCCATTTTTTTTCATTATTTGATTCAACTCAGCGCTGGCTAAATAAAATCCCTGGCTGTGCAAATCTCATGCCATTTAAGTGAACACAATTATTTACACCTCCCCATTTATTCACACATGTCGGGGGGTGTAAATGAGTCTCCCTCTAGAAGGGGTAAACCCTTGGCTCCTGTTAACATCAGGATCATTCCATGCAGATGGACAACACGACTGTGGTACTTCACTTGTACTGAATCCCCAGGACGTGGGCTGCTGCTGGGAGGCCTGGCAGTGCCACACACCCCATCCTGGCGTGGGCAGGCCTGGCACGCGCTGTTTGCTCCTTCCCAGACTCTCCTTGCTCGATCACTTGCCAGGAAGGAGTTTTCCAGCTTTGCAGGGAACAGAGGCAACACGTCCCAAGCCTCGGTGGAGAAGGGAGGCAGCCGGTGGCAGGGCAGGGCCTTGGCACACTCCTGTCGGGACATGGTCACAGTTTGTCCTTGTGCTGGAACGTCCTCCCTGCTCCCCCTGCACAGGTTCAAGGGTTCCCTCGGGCTGGTCCCGCTGCTCATTGCTTGCCTCACACATCCATGACCAGCTGTTCCCAAGCTCTTAGCCACGTACTCCAGGCTGGAAAAGAGCCCTTAGCTTTGCTGCTCTTCTTTACTGGAAACTTATTAATGGAACTGATGCATCTTCCATGTCGCTAAGACACATTGAGGCGGATGTCCCAAATACTCTTAGACAGATGCCTGGATGATAAGCAGTAAGATCTGGCCACGAGGCCTGACTAAACACACCTCTGAGACAGCACATCCCGGGGCACATCACTCATGTTCAAACACACACAACTCCCTCACGAATGTCACTGCTTTGCAGTCGGAGAGTTCAGCCAGGAATGTGCCTCCCTACGGCTGTGATGTGCATGTGAGCACGGAACGTTACTGCAAATACTTGCAGGGAAAAGAGACACTATGTTGAATGACAGGGTTGCCACGCTCCTCAAGGAATCCGTGGAAATTTCACAGTCCATCTTAAAGAAAAAGGGATAAGCTCTTAACAGGTAACTTGAGTCAAGATGCTAAGAAAGGATGTTAAAAGCAGCCTCGCTGGGTAGTTTAGAATTCGGGCACGCCAGGGCATACTCCCACTATCTGGGCTGATGGTCTTTGTCAGCACGGAGCAGAGCGTGGCCGAGCAGCCCCAGCAGCACATGCACCAGTTGGCTGCTCGGAGCGCGGCTACTCCAAGAGAAGTTGGAATCACTCTGTTGGGAAGTCCAAGCCAGAAGTGGGAACTGTAACTCCAGGCCTTTTACTGTGAACCTTTGCGACATGCACAAGTGGACCCCTAGATACTACTGTAGTATCATAAAAATTAAATAGGGAGGATGTTCTTTTATGGCTTAGCTTATCAAAAGCTGGAAACGCCACAGAACTTTGGCAACAAGCAAATTTCTGGCTGCTGAAAAAGGCAGGAGTGGTGCACATGCACATAGCCATGAGATATTCCTGACACTTTGCAAGTGGAATTAAACATTTATGGAAAATTGTATTTAAACTTTTTAAAATAACACAACAGAAGCAGCTTGAAGATAGCTGCAATTTACTCCAAATGAGGTATTTAGAAAGCACATGTTGTCAATCCCTTTCTGTGTAAAAAAGCCATTCGCTTGCAGTATGTAATGTTACACTTGCAACCAGAAATTAGTGAAGAACTTCCAAGTGACTATGCCCTGCGCCAGCCCTTCTGTTGAGGGCCCCAGACTGACTTGCAGATATCAGACTATTCAGGACATTTTATGCAGTCCTAGCAAGGCCTTATTTATTGCACTCTAGAGGCAGACATCTATCAGTTTTAAAAGGCATGGGATCCACCCTCATGTGCAGCCCTAACCCTAACCCTACGATTTCCGAAGCCTGGGACTCGCTCCCAGCCTTTGCCCCGTGGCCCCTGAGATGCCCAACATTAGCATGCGACTGCAGATGAGACAGCATGAGTAACACACTTAGTGTTTTACAAACATTCATTATTGCCTCGCTGGGAATATCAAGGTTATAGGTCCCCTTAAAGCTCAGATGAGAAAAATACAGCATGCCAGAAGATTACTAGCATAAAATGGATGAAATGTTGTGTTACTGCTTTTCATTGCTTCCCTTTGGTTTGGCTGCTCCGTGCAATCTTCATCCCCATCCTTTGCAGCATCTACCACGTCTCCAGGCACTTCAGCAGCAGTTTGTTTCTCGCGCTTCCCCCCGGCATCCCTCAAGCACGAGCTCCTGCCCCGATGACAGCCCATAGTTAGACACTGTGGGGACACGAGCAGCAAGGCCTGGCACTGTGCTGGAGAGGAGCAGGTGCCACGCGACGGGGCTGCTCAGCTCGGCACTCTGCAGGAAGGGCCACGCACAGTGTCTTAAGGAACTAATTTTAACTTCCCTAGAAACAGCACATACCTTGTTCGGGTGAAAGAGGACTGTAAACAACAGTGTTTAAACGTTAATTTAGAAATGCTGAAGTGACAAAGTTGGTCAGTAGTGTCCATGCGACAACGATCAAAATCCAGTCAGAAATACACTTGTTCACAGCAAAGCTAGATCTGATCTCAGATACTTAGATTAAACCAAAGCCGCGACACAGTTCTACTGCATATTAGTATTCCACTGCTACCAGAACAATAAAAGCAGAACACACACGTATTGCAAATAGTCGGTCTCACTTGCCTCTACCCAGAGGAAATTGAGATTGCAAAAGCACTGAGGGTAACATAAATTGGCAATGCCAGAGTAACCATCCTCACAATTTCCAACAACAGATCCTGCAAATTAACAGTGCAACATAGTGGCAGAACGGTGTTAACAGCCTAGAAAATAGCAGAGGGAAGTTCAGTCTTCACGTGCATTAAGCCTGGAAAAAAAGCCAATTGCTGACCCACCTTGCAAAGAGTAAATAGCAGAGCCTCAAGAAACACTATTAAGAAGCAAGTTCCTCTTCAAATACCTGAATACAGACACTAGAAAATCTCAGTCGAAGTCTGTCAAAACTAAGTGGAAAAGACTAGGATGTCAGAACAGGGCTGGCAGCCTCACCCTGCGGCAGCAGCAGCGGAGCGTTTTGTAACTGCTCAGGTAGCTTTTATCCTTCCATAGACTGTGTTTCCATTCAGTGCACGGAGGAATGTGGCCACGATGGACTGAGCAACCCGTCCAACACTGCCCGGGAACTAACACTTCCTTCTCTCCTCTCCCCTCTCCCCAGGGAGCGCCTCCCAGCCATATTTTTCAAGTTTCAGTTCAGGAATGTGGAGTACAGCTCAGGCAGGAACAAAACCTTCCTGTGCTACGTCCTGGAGACCCAAGGCAAGGAGTCGGTAACTTCCCGGGGCTATCTGGAAGACGAGCACGCGGCAGCGCACGCGGAAATCGCCTTCTTCAACACTATCCTGCCCAAGTGCGAGTCCGGCAGCCGCTACAACATCACCTGGTACGTGTCGTCCAGCCCCTGCGTGGCCTGCGCCGACCGCATCACGGAGACCCTGCGCAGGAACAAGAACGTGCGCCTCACCATCATGGTGGGGCGCCTCTTCATGTGGGAAGAGCCCGAAATGCAGGCTGCCCTCAAGAAGATGAAGGCAGCCGGCTGCAAGCTGCGCATTATGAAGCCTCAAGACTTTGAGTATGTCTGGCAGAACTTTGTGGAGCAGGAGGAAGGGCAGGAAGCGAAGGCTTTCGTGCCATGGGAGGACATTCAAGAGAACTTCCAGTACTACGAGGAGAAGCTGGCTGAGATTCTGCACTGAAGCTCACGTGAGTGAGGATTTCCCTTTGCTCCCCAGCTCCTTCCCTCAGTATTCCCTGCCTGCTTTATCCTCAGGCTGCTAAACATGCAATGGGCAGTAATTTTCAGCCCTGCTACTCCTGCATGTCACCTGGCTGGAATTGCCAGCACCAGAAAACCAAGAACTCTCCTTAGCAGGGCCTTAGAAGGGCAGGAATACTAGGATGGGCTCTTCCAACGCAGGCACTCGAGGGATCAGTTCTTCTTCCCCAGACCAAACAGCTCCAAGAAGGAGAAGTTAAAACACACATTAATAGGGCTACTATCTGCAACAAGAAAGCCTCACGGTTCCCCGCACACACATGTGGAAGCAGTGAAGAAGTGCAGACAGGGAAAAGTCTCCCCCTCCCCTGCTACCAAAATCTATCGCTCTCTAAAAACACTGAAGGACATCAGTCAGCGTTACAGATCCTGGGTGTTTTTAAAGATGCACTGAGTCACTCCCCTATTTTAAGTGATACAATATGGAAGCGCTTGAAGCTTCTAATGTGCTTCTCTTTTTCTCTTCCCCTCCCCCAGAACCTACTAAGGAAATAACTGTGGAGAGAGAGGTGACATGTGACAGATTCAGACGTCCAGGACACTCCTTCAGCTTTCCAAAGCTTTGGCTCCAGCAGGATGCAGTATCAGCTCCTGGAAAACTGGGCCCTGATGGACTACAACTCCATCTACCACACAGCTCTTTGGTGTTTAGGATTTGGGTTTTTTGTTTTTCCTCCAAACAAACCTGCACTGCCTCTACTGATTGGAAAACAGAAAGCAATACACTGTGTGGTTGAACCCTTGAATTAAATGGATTGCAGTGGATCTACAGGAAAGTGTGGGTCTCAATTCTGGGACAATGGTCGGAAAAAGATCTTAGAGCAAAGCTGCCAATTAAAACGCATTTAGAAAGTATGTATTTCAAAAATGTTAGAGAGAAAGGCATTTAAAAGGGGGGAATAAGAGGATTTATTCTGTCATCGCCAGAAAACAGAAACGGGACTTAAGTAAGGGTACTTGATTTATTCTAGTGCAGGGGATTATGATGGAACATCATATGGGTAACTCAAGTACTTGATTTAAAATACATCAAACAGCATCTCCCTTTGCTCAGATGTCTGCAATATAAAACTGGGGAAGCAAAATGAGTGAAATAAAATTGGTAGCCACTGCAAAAATGCGCAGCAGTGTTTATTCTGTTTGCTCTATTTGAAGGAGGTCCTAAATTTAATCTGACAAGCGAGACATCCTGGGACAGCAACAGATGAAATACTTCATAGTTGAAGCGCAGTGTGATGAGAAGGGAGAATTACTACACACCAAAAAAACCAAATCCAGAGCATGCCCAAGCGTGGGAGATGCACAGGGAAAGACGAGGTGGGCACGTGAGCTCGCGCAGGCCCCGCAGGAGCTCAGGAGTGGAGGCTCCGGGTGCGGGAAGGGCTCATGGGGACCACGGACCCCGCACAGGCGCACGCAGAACCGCGGAGCGCGCCCGTCCCCTCGGCCACCTGCGCTGCCTCCTGCCAAAACCTTCCCGTGGGGGGACAAACAAAACAGGAGCTGCAGTGGGAACACCCGTAGAGCCCGTGCAGGCACAAAATGCCACCAGAAAAATAAGTACAAGGAATAAATCAATAAGCCATCTTGATGCCCATCCTTGATTAACTCAATACTCAGGCTTCTATTTGTCTCACTCAGTTTATTTATTTTTACAACTGTGTGTTTGCTGCAGTAATCGTCTACCAAAAACAAGTTTACAAAGAAATTAAGGATGGTCAACGACCACGGAGAGAAATAGCACAAGGCTGCTGAACACACCAATTGGAATTTGCAAAGAAAACAAACCATGCACATTCACCCGCAATGCTCAGGCAGAAGAAAAGGAACAAAAGGCTCCATACATCATTCATCTAACGTTATTGAAAAATGATTATAGAAACGCTTTTATGCGAACAAGTTCTCTAACCGTTATGCATCGTCTTTACGGTTTTCACCACACCCAGAAGTGTCCGGCACCTTTGTGGCTGTGCAGCCAAAAGGAAGTTGGGAGGTTGTTATTGTGGGGGTGGCAAATCGAGCAGGAAGGACAGGAAGGTTACACGACAGCCTGCTGGCACTGGAACCAAACATTTACCATTGCTCGGATTAATTTAATGGGCTACTTACTGATCTGCTTTTGCCATTTGGTAAGATCAGGCACCAAGCCCCACATAACAGCTAAATACAAATGCAGTAAGAAATTAAGTATGAAAATCAACCCATGAATTTTACAGCACAGTGGGACTTCATATGTGAGGACTCTCAGCAAATCGGGCTCTGTAGACTATGCCAATTAAATGCACCTCTAGGCACTTTTCCTGGCTCTACAGCTTTCTCCCTCAAAACCAAGCTTCCCACTACGATACTGCTTGAGCAAATCCAAACACTGGGATGTTTTTTCCACAAGGACAGTGCTCTGATCAGACAGCAGAGTACTGAAAAGCTATTTACTTAACATTGATAGCATGGTTCTTAGCAAGTACAATCTCATAAAAAGTAGTATCTATGTCCAGAAGATAAAAATAATAATTTTTAATCCTTTAAAGAACAAATATATAACCTGCATTCTGTATACAAAGGCTGCAAATCCTTAAGCTAAAGTCACGGGGGCTCCATGGTTCGTCACTACGAACCGGGACAGCAAACCAGCAGGTACCAGGGTGCTCCAGAGCTCCGAGCTCGCCTTGCTCGGGGCTCCAAGCGGAGGTTCCGCGGCTCGTGGAGGACCAGTGACATCTGGTGGCTTGCGAGGACCTGGCACAAACTCGCCAAGGGCTCCCCCAAGCCCCTGCCCCCATCAGAGGATCCCTAAATGCTACATCCCAAACTAGCTGCTCTGAGGTTTGTCTTTTTAAAGCTACTGCCACTGACAATACAAGAGTGAGCTACGCTCAGAAGGAAAATGTGCTCAGCATGCAGTTCCCCCTGATGAGCCGAGAAGTGGACGCTCCTGACTGAGGGCAGGGGAAATAAGGCTGTTTGACAGTGTTTTGATCACAGAGTGTAAACTGTGATCTTAATATCTGTGTCTTCAAACACTTCCCCAAGTATTTCTGAAACTTTATTCCAGTCCAGGCCGTCAAGTCCACATCCAATCCTGGAAAATAAGACACCAACACAACTACAGTGAGCTCTTTTGGAGCATGCTGGGAACAACTAGCCCTTCAAACAGCTACTCGGCTCACCAGAAAGCAGCATAATACAGTTAAAAAATTGAAATAATCAAGCCTGAATGTTTTACTATCATTTAACTTCACTGGTTTGGAGCATGCTGGGAACAACTAGCCCTTCAAACACCTACTCGGCTCACCAGAAAGCAACATAATACAGTTAAAAAGTGGAAATAATCAAGCCTGAATGTTTTGCTATCATTTAACTTCACTGAAAAATACAAACTCCATTTGCACAACTGAAGAGTTCTATCGAAGCGAATACTTGAGCTCTTATTCGATAGCAGGGAATCATCTCTTAAACATTCTTCTGCCCCAGAAACCCTGAGGTGTTTACATGCCAGGACCCCATTTTCTTACCTAGGCATGGAAATGTCAGTAACTCCGTTGCTGAGACAGTGGCTTTTCATGGCTTCTAAACTCTTTCGCATAGTCTCATATGTCGGTTTGTGGGAAACTTTCTCCTTTGTAATCTAGGTACAAACAAAGAAGGTCAATCGTGCCGCACGCACCACCACTGCAAACTCTTTTCTCTTTGAAAAGTGCCTTCCACTGAACTCCAAAACCGTAAACCCTGACTTGCTGCTTTGAGCAGTTACTTAGAATAAGAATTAAGAACTATAAATTATAATGGAGCAATATAGCAGCTAAAAGTCTAAATGCACATACCCAAGTTAGCATGGCTTCTCATCTAGGGAGACTAAATGCACCTCAAAATTTTTATTTAGAACATCAAAAAAAAAGAAAAAAAAAAAACACAAAAAGGCCCCCAAAACACCAACTACTATAGCCCTTAGCACCACACCTGATAATCTGATATAGCTAAGTTTCATGAAAGCACCCGAGATGCATGTAAATCTCACCAGGTAGTATATGTATCGGTCATCTCTCTGGAGAACTGCCACCTCCCCAGTTTTCTTATCTAAAAAAAAGACCAAGGAGAACTTTTATAAGCAATTAGAATCTAATACCTATTTCCCCCCAGGCCCCAAGTAGCTCAGAATACTTTTATTGCTGGAAATCAAGGTTTGCCCATCAGCTCCTGCATGTCCATCAGGTGCATCACTCACGTTGCTCTAAGAGCTCTTGTACGCCTCCAAACTTCTTCTTAAAAATCACTGCTATGCCTGCACCCATGCGACAATCCTCGCTGATGCAATGAGCCAGTGCATCCGTCTGGGGGCACGAGAAAAGGTCCCCCTTAACATTCTTGATCTGAAAAGCAACACAAAACAGCAGCGTCAATAAATAATAAAAAGAAAAAAAGCTTGCGAGTGCAGATTTAGACAGCAGAATACTTGCAATTAGACAGTCATGTACAACAAGGAGAACAAGGCCTCAAGATTAAGATAAATTGCAAGTAAAAAGTATAGTTTACGAACCAAACACATCCATGACTGCATTTTCTACTAGTCCAGTTATGGAGACCACAGGCCAGCTGCTCAGATCACTTTACAAAATTAAGGCTGAGTAAGGAAAGTGACTGAAAACAGAGCACAACTGCTTTACAGCACACCTCCAGAGCACTTCCAGTGCATCAGCGCAAGACAACCCCAGACATTTAGTGACATGGATAAACTCTGTGCTGATGTACAAAATCAGCACCACTGATACAAGCACAGGACCACTGGAAAATTGACAATTACTATGGTAAAACTTGCTGCTTTTCCCACAAAAGCCACACGGTTTAACTGCGCTGTTATGAGGAGGACCAGGAGGTCTCATTTTCAGAGATACACGATAGCAGCCCAGAGAACCCATTTTCTACGCACTCTCTCCCCCTGATCCTTGGCGTGGGTGGCCATGGTAACGTGGGGCTTGGTGAAGGCTTCTTCAGCTGCAAAGACGACAGAGAGAAAGAGTTATTAGGAAGGCCGAGGCAGGCAAAGAACTGCGCTGTTATGAGGAGGACCAGGAGGTCTCATTTTCAGAGATACACGATAGCAGCCCAGAGAACCCATTTTCTACGCACTCTCTCCCCCTGATCCTTGGCGTGGGTGGCCATGGTAACGTGGGGCTTGGTGAAGGCTTCTTCAGCTGCAAAGACGACAGAGAGAAAGAGTTATTAGGAAGGCCGAGGCAGGCAAAGAGCTGCTGTGCCAAAAGGCATAGGGCCGAGGCTGCCTCTTGGCGGCGCACGCGGGGCAGAGCCCGGCAAAGCGGCT
>NW_010583650.1:118909-152709 GCF_000705375.1 Tinamus guttatus | reverse complement strand
AGGGCAGCGCCCGGCGGCGCCTCCCGGGTCGAAGCGCGCAGATAACGTCCATGCACGGGTACACAACATGCACGGAGCGCCGGAGCCAGCGGGAGGGCGGCCGCGCTGCCGCTACCGCTCACATCCACAGTGCAGTGGGCCAGAGCAGCTGGCTCTAGCGGGGAGGAGGATGCGGGGCCTCCGCGCAGCCTGCGGGCCACGCGCGAGCCCCCGCTGGGGCTGGGAGCGCAGCGCCTGCAGCGCGGCCGGTGCTGCCAGGGAGCAAACGGGGGCTCTGGGAGGGGGTCTGAGGAGTGTTCCTGAACGTAAGCGGGTCCGCACTAAATTCCGGGTTGTGGTAGTAGGGAAACCAGAAAGCTTCTGGCCTGTAACATTTAGCGGCATCTGGCACTTGCTGCTGAAAGGCTTCCACAAAGAATGAAACGCGGGAGCGGTTTTCTGCAGTTTTCTGACAGACTAGCAGGCTGCTAGGGAAGAGATGAAGCGTGCAAAGAGCAGGATATACGAGAGGTGTCATGACCGTAGTAACCACAAAAACTATTATGGTTTGTGGAAGTTGTGATTGAATCTTAGGTGCATATCTTTGAAAATTTTCCTTCTGCCTTAAGCTTTGAAGGCGAAGGTCACAGACTGCTTTTCCACTAGTGTAACAGGTATGTTTTCAGCCATAGCATAAAACAAATCCCTCATTAAAAGCAATGGTAAGAAATCTCCCTTTGTAGATCAACTACAAAGAGAAGAAGTGTGGGGAAGAAAGGTAATGGAACTAGTGTTCTTCATATGTCTAGGCAAGGCTCTGAGAAAGGAGAGGTAGGAAAAGGATGGAAGAAGTGAGAAGTCTGCTGGCTATTTTCAAATTATACAAAAGTGGGAGGAGAAGGGAGAGATGCAAGGAAGGAGCACTGCGTAACTGGGAAGGAGAGACCATTCTGCTTAGCCTTCTTGAATTCTTGAAACGTAGCTTGGTTTTGCACCCCCCAATCAGAGTAGGCAGCTGCCCAGAGCGCAGAGTATGCGCGCCCAAGGGAACACAGGCACGGAGTAGGAAGAGGTGCATCTGCTCTTTGATGTGCTGAACGTTACTGGCAGAGCTGACCCCGAGGCCACGTCTGGTGCTCGGGCAAGTTATGTGCTACCGGAATTAAAATACTTGTTACTAGATGAAAACTAGGTGATGTTATGATAGAGGTAGGTCCTTGATTAAACAGCGGTTACTCCTGTGTGGTTTGACCAAAGCTTGTCATCTCAGTCTCGCGAGATGGTTTGCTTTTCAGTTATTGTAAGATAATACTAATCTTGAAACCTTGGGAAAATAATCCCATGCTTTTTTTTCCCCTTGTCTTGCCAGAATTGGAGAGTGAGGTGCGCCGTGTAGAGCAGTTGAAGAGCAATGGAGCAGTACACAACAAATAGCAACAGCTCCACAGAGCAGATTGTTGTGCAGGCTGGGCAGATTCAGCAACAGGTATGGAAAGTTATCGGAATGGCTGAGCTGGCATTCCCACTGCTTAGCTATAAACTCTTCTGTACTTCTTTTTTCTGCTCATATGTCTATATTGCACAGAGCCGGCAGGATGCTTCCTGGTGCGAGCTGGATGTGTGTTTATCTGACTTATGTTACTGATCAGTGGTCTTGTTTATCAATGAAATCTATGTGTTTTTAATCTCCATTAATTTAATAGAATTAGAAGTATGTAAGTTAACAAGTTTTGGTGGAGTAGGGACTTCACAAATTGGCAGCAATGTGTAGCAAACAGCAAATACTTCTTTTGGTTTGTTACATCTGATGTTTTAATTCAGAGAATTTTCTTTGTTTAAGCGATGCAAATGAATGAGACACTGTAGGTTATATTTGCAGTAAGATGATATGTTTGCTTTGTTATTACTCTGTTTGAGTGTTTGATGGGAACAGGCTGCAACCAGTGTTCTCCCACTGAGTTTAGTGGAGATCAACTCTTTCAGCAAGAACAAGATTATAGTTGAGTTTAAAAAATAACAAGTTAAAATTGCCAAAAATTCTGGTACTGCTTTCAGCAGGTGACCAAAGATTAAAGTATTTGGTTTTACTGGTATTTTTAAATAGATGGAAGGTAAAAACATACCTTAATTTATTGAATTTTTCATATGTGTTCTCAAATGCTCTCCTATGTTGCACTGCAAGAGAAACTTTCAAATGGGCCAACTGCAGTTCAGCTTTTACAGATGTCCTTCATATCCCAACTGCTAACATAGTTAACAGAGATTATTTTGGTACTCTTACTAAAGAGGCTAAAGATAGACTAGGCTTTCGGATTTAACTGCTCTTTCAAATTTGCAAGATTGTCCTTCAAGGTCAGTGGTGGAATATTTTGATGTGGGGGTTACACAGATGAAGCTTAGTCTGTAGTTACCTGTGCCACTGTCCTGCACACAAAGGAATTTATGGCCTTCACTGATCAAACAAAAATCTGGAATCCCTTCACCATAAGAAGCTCAGACAGTGAAGAGGAAGCCTAGGTGGAACGGTCGCATACTAAAACAGTGAAGCAAAGATTTTAAATTCAAAAAAAAAAAATCCCAACAGTCATATTCTGTGTAACTCCTCTTTGTTTAGGGTTGTTGCAGCTGTCAGTATGCCTATGCAGATTTGCGAGTGTTCCAATCTTAGGTTTGCTAAACATATCCATGTACCTTCTGTTCCAAGAGCAGCGTATGTAAATTTTAAATCCATCCTCATCCAGCAAAGTGTGGTTGTCTCTTCCGAGCTGTGCATTTGCGTGTTTCAAGCTATTCCTGTTCCTATTCCCAGCAGCAGGGTGGTGTCACTGCTGTCCAGCTGCAGACTGAGGCCCAGGTGGCATCCGCCTCAGGCCAGCAAGTCCAGACCCTCCAGGTAGTGGTGATCTCTCTAATTGTGTTTGTGAGCACTGCATGACTCTTCCCATCACCACATATCTAATGCTGTGTTTCTACCAGGGTTTGAAATAGGAAAATTGGTGGCCAAAAGCAGCTGTGCTTTTTTGCTAGTTGTTTGTTCTTGAAGAAAAGGTTATAGCTTTTCCTTGCATCTCAAGTGGATGTCAGAAACCCCAATCCATTCATTAATTTCTGCTGCTGTAATTATGAAAGTGAATTGAAATGGAACTCTAACAGAAGTAACATCCTGCAGTCCAGAGAGGTAACTCAAGAGATACAGCCCCAGTCTTCTGTACAATTTCAAAAATAAGAGATTTCTGCTATCCAGTGTGATAAGTTTTTTTTGTATCTATACTATATGGAAAGAAGCCAGGGACAGAGTGTGTGACCACCAGCCTGAAGAGTGAAACTTCTTGATCTCTGATTATAAAGGGCAACTGAGGGCCATACTCGGTCCTGCGGGACTGAGATACCTGATTTCTTACTTACAATTTGAACAATACAGGAAAATCCAGGAGAGTCATTTAGCGTAACAGTAAATATGTTACAGATCAGAAAGAAAGGCAAGATTATTTCAAACCCTGATGTGTTTTGATGCAAGTCTCTTGCAAGCTTCATCTCATTAGATCATGCAGGAAGCTTTCAAAGGAGCTGAGAAAGCCTGGACAGTTCTAGCAATTTAGTAGAGCTTCTTCACTTGGTATTTTGTTTTTATTAGTGTATTTGATTTTTAAACCCTTCAGAAGAAGGAAATTCCGGAAGGCTAGAATGGTCTTGCCAGATGTGAAATTAAACACAGCATTTTTTATGTTCAGAGTTAAAATAGAAAAAAAGAAAAAAAAAAAAGGCTGACTTGGATTGCTTGGCTCTGTGGCCTCCTAGTCTCATACTGCAATGTTTGCTTTCCTCTTGCTTGCTCTAATACATTAACAAGAATCCTGGAATTGATCATTTTCTTTCTACTCATTGGACATTGAACTGCTGACTATGTTTCTCTCTGGCTGACGTGAGCATGCTTGTATCTCTCTATTTGGGTTGTAATTCAAAACAAGTACTACCAGTTGTGTTAGTGGCAGACCTGAACAGTCTAGCAGGGGTATTAGGTGACCTGTAAAGACAGAATATTCTCTTTCGGGCTTCCGTTGTTAAAGTAACGTAATGGTTGTTTCTTTAGATTTGTTAGCATATAACTCACTATGGGTTTTGACCTATGCAAAGTGAACCTTTATTTTAAGTAATTCAGTAGGGATGGAAAATTAGTACTGATACTTAATTTAATGAACCCACCTAATGGAGGTGGGTTCATGAGTAAGCTTTGGTTGGTATTGAAGGTTCTATAATGGAGGTAGGTCGTGGCCACTCCCATTATAAATTTTGGTTATTGCATACTCTTAAAGTTTTCAGGTAGAAAAAAAAAGAGACTTTTTTCTCCTTACTGAACTACAGTTTGTGCTGTCATGTTAATAACTTCACTTCATAACCATGAAAAGATTCTTTTAAGAACATCACGGGCCCTGTATCAGTTATGGAATGGTGATGTAAGAATATAATTGGAGGGAGTTGGACTACTTCAGAATCTCTCTTAGGATAACTTATTTAGAGCTTTTTCTCATTAAGAAACCCAACTGAAGATTTCTAATAGTGTTGCGGATAATGAAGCTTCTTTTCCTTTCCTTCACTCTCAGGCTGTGCATGAAGAAAGTCACTGTATCTGGACAGTTTATCTGTGTATTTCATACTTTGTTGCAATTGAGCTTGGAATTTTTGGTTATACTGTGACAGAAAACAGATAGTTTACAGAATGCGTCAGTGTAACATGGAGAAAGTTTTAGCAATTAAAGATAGTTGATGCTGATTATGAACCCAGTTTAGCTCAGTTTCTCTGGCCACTGCAGTAAAATAGGTAAGCATTCAGCTTGAGGTAGCAGCCGCTCTGTTTCTGGTTTTGTGTCATGAAACTTTTTTCATTGTTCTGTTTGTTTTTTTTCTGCCGTTTTCTAGGTGCAGGGTCAGCCGCTCATGGTACAAGTCAGCGGGGGTCAGCTGATCACCTCCACCGGGCAGCCCATCATGGTGCAGGCCGTGCCGGGCGGGCAGGGCCAGACCATCATGCAAGTCCCCGTTTCTGGAACACAGGGCCTGCAGCAGGTGAGTTAATTCTCATTTTATTAAAGACAGATCACAAAGAATGAGCGATGAAGTTCTCACCTTGCCAGCTAGAGTGTATTTGCCTTTGGGACTGTTAAAATAGGCTGGACAAAGATCATTTTTCTCCAGCTATGGAACTGTCACAGTGAGCTGCATGTTAAAATTAAACTAAACTTATTTTTGTATTTGATATTGTATTTTATGGGATGGTGCAGACCTTTTAAATGAAATCCATTAAAATACAGCTAGAACTTTCTTTTTTTGCACAGTTAGCTGGCTATTACATTATATGGTTCACTAAAGAGGTTTTTATTTTTCTTTTTTGCAATGAAAGTTTCTTGAAAATTATATTTGCATTGGAGTTCATCTAATATATGATGTATGGAGCTGAATTTAAACTTTCCTATTAAACAGAAAGTAATGGTTTAGAAAAATATATGATGGTTTATTAATAATTATTATTTTGAAACATTTATTCAATGGACAGTTTTTAAACATAAGCAAGTGCTTGATATGTATTACTCAAAAGTGTTTTGGTTATTTGAGAATGGGATTTAGGAATCAAGTTCAGCACAGCCAAGGAAGGCACATGATGTCTTGGTGTTTTGAGAGGATTAATTGAATGTTTACATTTCCTTTGTAAAAGGCACTATTTGTGTTCGGTTCTCTACAGCCTGTCTGTTGGAGAAAGCCTTATAACTTTTTTTTTTTTTTTAGCAGAAGCTGCATATTTTAGTTCCTTTTTTTTTCTTTTTAATCTTAAGAACTCTTCCAAATAATTGGTGGAAAAAGTTCCCTGCAAAGCTGAAGAAAATTTTTATTTATATAAGGGCATATGAGTCTTAGTCCTCTTTTCTTCCTTTGACCTGAATATTGTTATTCCTAGTTTCATGCAAATAATTTATTTCTTTGACCATTTTATTGTGTAAGCAGTGGAAAACTGCTGGGGCCTGATGACACCAGCGTGTTGTATTTCCTCTATTCTGTATGGTCCTGCCTGCTCTTGTATCAGTGATTGCTGTGTCACAGAGAGGAATAAATCGGAACTCTTTCTAATTTAAAATGGAAAAAGAGAAGATCCAGTGCTTGCCTTTTCTTGGCAATAGTATGTTGTCCTCGGAGCTGATTCGGTAATGCTGAGGCCAAGGAGGGAGAAACAAGAGGCATAGTTAATGTTCCTTTCTGACTCTTTCTTCCACAGATTCAGTTGGTCCAGCCAGGTCAGATTCAGATTCAAGGTGGGCAGGCTGTGCAGGTACAGGGGCAGCAGGGCCAGACCCAGCAGATCATTATACAGCAGCCACAGACTGCAGTTACTGCTGGCCAGACACAGGTAACTGCACCAGCATGAAAGGATTTTCTTGAGAGGAATAGGAAGAGAAACTTGACAAATAACTTAAGATGTGGTTAAGTGAAAAGGAAGTAAAAGAATTTATTAATATTGAGGAGAACTTTAGAATAAAATTAATATTTTCGTGGTGTTTTAACATATAAGTCTGGGGCAGAATAAGTAGACTGCATGTTATTATCAATTGGGTTTCTCTGTTTTGTTTCATGACTGTTTAACTGAATGTTGAAGTTTAGAGACATGAAGTACTGCTAATTTTAAACTTCTCTCATTTTGTGAAATCATCTAGTCATACCTGCTTTTCTGTTCAGGACCAAAATTAATTTTTTGAGCAGAACAGTCCTTCCTTTAGCATGTGCTTAGTCAGATACAAAGCCTATGATTTTTTGTTTGTTTTGTTTGTTTTTAATATTAAATACTAAGCTATTAAAATAAGTTTGTTCAAGTACTTAATCTGCAGTTCAACTGGTTTGTGTTCCATCCTATTTCTTTACGCTGATAATACAGCAAAAGAAATAAGTGCCTGAAACACCCTGAACACTATGTGTAATCTACAGGAATTTTAAAATTTAGGAAATAAACAATTTGTAAGTTTAATGTGTTGTTTGTTTTGTTTAGACCCAGCAACAAATAGCAGTTCAAGGGCAACAGGTAGCGCAAACAGCTGAAGGCCAGACCATTGTCTATCAGCCTGTTAATGCTGATGGAACCATTCTTCAACAAGGTATGAGCTCTAATGGGAAAAAGATCCTGACCTATTCATACCAGTTTTGTAGGTTTTTACTGCCTTGTGTTATCAAAGGAAAAAATGAGAAACAGTGCTGACAGTGCCAAAGATTGACAAAATGAATGGAAGAAGGAATGTTTACATTATTCAGCCAGCTTTTAAACACAGAAAATATCTTCTCTTCCTTGGCAAGGGCTATTAGAATAGGAGCACTTAGGTTTGCTTTTGAGCCTTAGAATGTGATCTGTACTCTTTGGCTGGGATTTCTGATCAGATGACAAAACTAAAACAAATCCAAAAAAAAAAAAAGTAAGTATGAGGACCAGGTGATGTAATAAATAGTAACAACTATGGATTTGCAATGCTTTTAAAAATCCTTTTGCATGTTATGGAAGGGTGAGTGAATGAAAATAGAAGTGGGACTAATGGTGTTCCCTTCTTTCTGTGTGCGTGTTTTTGTTTTTCTTTTGTGTTTTATTTTCTTAAAGTTACAGTCCCTGTTACAGGCATGATCACCATCCCAGCAGCCAGTTTGGCTGGAGCTCAAATTGTCCAGACGGGAGCCAACACCAATACAACCAGCAGTGGACAAGGGACTGTGACAGTGACGCTACCAGTTGCTGGAAATGTTGTCAATTCAGGGGGAATGGTTATGGTATGTTCTTAATTTTCTGTTGTTTAAAGGTTGAGCTTTAAGATGCCTGTGCACAAATGGTTGTTTGAGATCCACATCAACTTAATACAGGTCCTCTTATCAGTAGCTATCATTAGTTTAAAATTTAAATGATATATATTTTCAGCTTTAATGACACCTTTTCCTAATGTAAAGCATATATTCTATGCTTTTTTCTATATTGGATTATGGAGTTCCAAAATATACAAACTGAAATTTAAAATAAGCTCTAAATTAATAAGCAGAGGTTTGAAAAGACTGAAGAAAATACTACTTTTTTTCGAGGATGTCTTAGTATTTGGTTTTGTGACTCTTAAGAAGGCCTTTCCAGCACATTCTTATTTCTTTTTTGTGAGATCCATTTTAACTTGAATTTTATTTTTCATCTCCACTAGAGGTCAGCAGTTCTATAAGTTGTATTTGCTTGAGAAGTGTTTAAAAATAATTATATAAATGAAGCAAGTGATAACCACACAAAAGGAGAGAAAATGGACATATCTTCTTTGCCTGTGTACAAGAAGCAGTAATGTGGTCATTGAACTGTATAATGTGTTGATATGTTACTATTACCAGAAAAAAGCAAGCACAAGTTATGTGCAGTTATTTGTTTAAACGTATTATGTGGTTTGACACCAAATTTCTTACTGCTTTTAATGTAAAGCAGAGTTGCATTATCTGAAGAAAAGTTATACACTTCGCATTTAAACTTACTCTTGCATTTAGAAGTTTTTGAATGCACTTCATCTTCTGAGCCACAGGTACTAAAAGCCTTCTCCTCTCTACAGATGGTACCTGGAGCTGGATCAGTACCAGCTATCCAGAGAATACCTTTGCCTGGAGCAGAAATGCTGGAAGAAGAGCCACTCTATGTAAATGCTAAGCAGTATCACCGGATCCTAAAGAGGAGGCAGGCACGAGCTAAGCTTGAAGCTGAGGGAAAAATTCCCAAAGAAAGAAGGGTGAGATTGTAACTCAGATCTAATATAGGCTTGTTGTATGGGAAAGACACAGAAAACCTCTCCTGGAAAAAATGGAATTAAAATCTAAGTGTCTGTCTTCTGTTTTTGTTCATAATCTATATCAGAGTATTTCCTCGGAGTACCTTAGTGACAGTCCTGTTGCTTTCCATGCTTTTAGTTGTTGAATATATATGTATGAATGTATATGCATTGTATTGCAAAAAGGCATTTACTATAAGCACTGGGCAGTCTTTTTCAGTGGTCAGGGACTTCCCTATGTTCTCATTTACTGAAAGTATTGAACTTGAAATAGTAGGCTGATCTCATTAGACTTTTCTTCTGTATTGTTATAGAAATACTTGCATGAGTCTCGGCACCGTCATGCCATGGCCAGGAAGCGGGGAGAAGGTGGACGTTTCTTCTCACCAAAGGAAAAAGATAGCACACACATGCAGGTAATTAGAGGTTCCTTCTTTGGACAGCTGACACGTTCAGTTCTTCACAATATACTTTAGGGTTGTTTATTAAAATATATATAACGTAATTCTTTTCTGCTCCGCTGTAAAACCTAGCTTAAGATGTGATGTATAGAGATAAAGGGAGGGAGTAGAGGAATCTTTTGATGAAGGGAGTTGTGCCTGATTCTGTGCGGAATGTAACTGCTGAAGTTACAACATCATATGTGTTTTGTATCTGTAGGATCCATCTCAGGCCAGTGAAGAAGCAATGACACAGATGATAAGAGTTTCTTAACTGCTGCTTAAAGAAGAAAATAACTGAATAAAATTCCTGTCCCTCCTACAAGTCTGTCCTACCTTACCAGTGTATCAAGCAAGTCTTTTCAATGGGACAATCACCACATCACAGCCTATCCTTTTCTACAGAACAAACACCACTTTTTTCAGTATGTGGCTGAGATTTTAACTGCAGTGGACTCAACAAATAGAAACTTAATGACTTCACTGGTATACTCTTCTGATCCAGCGCAGGGATTTCAAAGTCCGACTGCTCATGCCTACGTGGTTATTTTTTCTGTTGGTTGGGGTTTTGTTTGTTTTCTTTAAAAAGAAAAACTTTGATTGGCTGTGGGTGACAGTGCCACTGACTTTGGTGATCAGCAATAACTCTGGCATGCTGAAGCAGGGCCGGCAAAGACCTGTTGGAGTTATGGACCTTCTGTACAGAGACATAATTCAGCTTATAGTAACAAGCACTGGCTTCTCCACAGTGCTTTGTTTTCCCAGTAAAGACTTGTTATTTACATCCACCCTTTACAACTTTGTACCTGCTATCAAATGAACTGTTCGTTGCTGTTACTTTTGCACTTCTGAAACTGGAAAAACTGAAGGGGGTTCTATTAAGCTCCATCCTGTGAGATACGTAAACAGCAAGCTCTTCTCTGGGAAAAGTTCGGCCATCCAGTCAAAATGAGAGAGATAGTTCAAGATTACTACCCAACTTGATATATTGCATATCTGTCCCAAGGAAAAAATGAGGAGAGTTACTGATGTGAGTGTAAAAGTGTAATTAGAAAAAGCAATCTGTGTAGGTGTTTTTTGATATGTTTATTGCCAATAATTGACACTTTGGAAGAAAAGCAGATGTTAGTATAAAAAGGATCAAATCTTTTAAGTGAGTCTTTTCTAAAGTTTTTTCTTTTTTTCAGTCTTCCTTCTAGCTTGCCAGTGCAGTGCTTGGTTCCTCCAAATGAAATAATATCCGCAATATCAGCATGATAGGACTTGACCATCTTTGTGAGTGTTTGCTGATATTAGTTCTGCAATTCTGTCATGCTACAAAGAGTGAGGGATTGTTTCATGACAACAGAAACACAGGACAATTAACTTGGCTCATTCTGATGTAATTGAAGGATTGTTAAGCAAATGAAGACAAGAATTGATAAATCTTTCAGACTTTTTACAGAATACTAACTTTTAGATAAAAGTAGCACTTAAGAATGAGAAAAACATGCTTCTTTTTTTAAAAAGCATTTTTCATGACCTTTAGCTGGCTTCTGGATTAATACTTCAATCTTTATCTTTAATTTAGTAGCTAATTATATATTTCAAATGTGGTACACCTTACTTAAAATGTCATTGGAGCCTCAAGTTCTTCAGTCTTCTAAAAGGTGACAGGTGCATCTTTCCATCACCGTTTCCTCTACCTTGAATGAGTTATGTGGACTGGCTGTATATCACCTGCATGCTGTAGTTCCATCTCTTTCAAAATTGTGTCTACTGCAATTAAATTGTGCCACTGCAGTTAAGTATGGACTTGGAAGCAGAATGGAGGAAAAATAGTACTGGAAGGGTATAAAAAAAATCAGAGCAATCAAACTTCTATTTACTTTGGATAAAAGACAAATGCTGAAGCTAAAAGAGCAAAAACAGATGGGAAAGAATGCAAGAGGAGCAAGAAGAAACAGGGAGAAGTGTTTGATGCTGCATTCTGTGGGGGAGAGCATGCCTGCCTACATATTAAGGAAGGCAACGTTAAGTCAGCAATCTGTGAAGGTACATAGACTCTTGCCATTGAAAATACAAAGAAGAAATGCAGATTTAGCATTTCTAAATGCCTAGATTTAGGCAGCTGCATTTTTTAAATTGATTCAAGCTCTCCAATGCTGATTTTTTAGTTTCATGTTCTTAGTGTTACCACAGTTAACATTGTAACTTAAAGCTGAGCAGGAAGCTCCGTTACACTCAAGTGAAACTTGCAGCTTTGGGAGGAGGTGGAAGCCAAGTTCTTCATATGCAAATAAAGGAATCTTTCTATTGTCTTAAATTATATTAGCAATCTATTATGGTGGTGACAAATTTTGCATTTTAACTTCTGTGTTTTTCTTTTAAATTAGTCAAAAGGCATTTGGTTACCTCTGTTGCATATCTGGCAACTTTGGTGCCTTTGGTTGCTTTCGCCTTAAACTACTTAGCCGATTAGAGCATGGTGCTTATTTTTTTCAGTTGACAACTATGAAATCCTCACCTAGCATTTCTTGTGAGGTCATCCATTTCAGGAAAAAGTTAGCTCTTCTAGTGAAGGAATAGTGAAATTTTTGCTTTAGTTGAGTTTACAGCATTATTGTAAATACTTTTTAAGAGCATCTGTACATTTTGTCAATCTAGAGCATTCATGGGCTGGAGGAGTATTTCTGTGCTGGAATAAGACAGCCGCTCCATAACATTTCTGCTCTTTAACTGACAGCTCACCTCTGTCCCGAAGACCCCCTCCAGCAGCTGGAAGTTAGGGAAGCAGAGATTATTGCTCTGAATTATTTTTTTAACTTGAATAATTACTTGTTTTCTAAATCTGTAAACTTGTTCAAAACACCTGAAACTTTTCCCAGTAAGCCCTTCATATATACATTCTCTGATCTGTTGTAGAATATGTATTAAGACCTATGAATTTGTGTTATGTAGGAAGTCTTATTGTTAATACTTTCATTAGTGATGTGAAAGCCTGAGTGCTACTGTCATATTTTTCATCTACTTTGGGTTACATGTATTCACTTCTAAAAAAAAGTAGTGTTTGCTTGCTGAGATTGGAGATACCAGTCAATACCATGTTACCAAAAAGTCCACTTTGTTCTCTTGGGTGAATTCATAAAATTGGAAACATCACCAAACTCAAACCTCTGTGAATTGGCAAAAAAAAAAAAAAGGCACTTTAGAAGTGCATAAAAGAGTGATGAGGATAAAAGTGATGAGGATAAAAGAATGAGCTTGGTGAGAATGAAAAATATGGTCAATTGACCCAGCAAATACTGGAGCAGTGAGCCTATCAAAAACCAGTTTTATGCAAGTGTAAAGAATGGGGTTTGGCAAACGGTCCTCAAATGATGCTAAATGGCTTCAAGGCTTTGCATGCTTAGAGGAAAGAAAGGTGAGGAAAAAAACTCTTACTTTGTGAATGGGGGGGTACTGAGATTTGCGTAATGTAAGGCAAAGTTTGTATATAGTTAAAGGTTTATAATTTTTTTTATATGATGCATTTTTTCAAGTGTATTTTGGTCTTTAATAGATGCAATTGTAAGTACTGTGTACACTATCCAGCTAATAAAAAATTATAAACTGAGTACTAGCCTGAGCTGTGTTTTCCAGTCCAGTCACTCCGTTCAGTCAAGCAGCAGTGGCACCAAGGGAGGAGGTGGCGCCCGCAGGCAGCTTTCCCAGCTCTGCCCCGAGGAGTGGAAGGGGGTGTTGGGCACGTTGCTCCATGCTCTCCTGTTCGGGGGGAAAGGGCCCGGGCGCCCTTCAGACGTTACCAGGTACCTGCTCCTCTTGTCCTCCAGCTGCAAAATGGCGGCCGCCTCACGCGAGGCGGTGCCTGAGGCAGCAGCTCTGCCATCCCCGCGGGTGAGCGAGTGGTGGAAACCGATTGGCTGGTGGAAGCCGGGGCATCCAGCTGCGAGTGCCCATTGGGTGGGGGCCACTGCGGGACAGCTTTGATTGGCCAGGGGCGGTGCCCGGCCCTCCTCCCGCAGAGCGGGGCAGCAGCGCCGCGACATGGCGGCTGTGGAGGGGGTGGCTGCAGCTGGGACGGTCCCGTCAGACGCAGAGCAGGGACGGGCCTGGCCTCCACTGGCCTCTCGCTGCTGTGCTGTCAGGGCAGCCAGTGTCACCTTTCAGTGGAGAAAATGACCTTGCTGCGCTGGGGGAGGAAATAAAGGCTGTGTCAAGCTGGGCAGCGTTGCCTTCGTGTGTCCATCCCAGTGTGAGGAAAATAAGCATTGGGTGAGTCTTTGGGCAGAAGGAGGTTCTGCTCTAATTATTACATGAAAGAAAAATTAGCGTTTTAATTAATAATAGAGCTGTGCCTAGTACTCAAAGTGTGGCCCTTCCTTTCCTGACCATCTGGTGGATTCCATTTGGCCTAGTGCCCGAAGTGCCCCTGGCTGACAGACCCATCTCGTGTATCCTTGTTCTAGGCTTCACTGCGCACCTTGCACAACTATCCCTGAAAGATGGTGTGGGGGGAAAGCCCCCCTGGAGCATAGGAGGTGCCACATAAATGTGTTGCGTGAGTGTAAGTAAGTGATGACAATCCAGGGTTTTTTTGTATCTTTATGTTCTCTTCCATGAAGGTGTTATTTTCTTGCCTCTGTAATCCAGATATCATGTTAGCATGTCATTGTCCAAATATGACTGAATGGACACCCTCATAAAGAGCTTATTGCTTGTGTTTTGGTACAAAAGAAAGTTTCTTTCTTAAAAGGACTGGATAGGCTTTCAAAGGTTTAAGAGATGCTCAGCTTCCGTGTCTGTCTGCTAATCCCCCTTGGGCATGCCATTTCTTCCATGCAAGCTGCTCAGGATCTGTCAACACTATTGTAACTGAAACACTAGAAAATATGATAAAGTAAATACTTTTGTTAATAATAAGGTCATGCACACTTAGGCACTCTTTCTGCATGGTAAGAAGTAGTTGCAGATTGTCAGAGTATTCCTTAAATACTTGTGTGTTTTTTCCCTTTACAAAGCTTTTTGGGGATGGCAAAACATCATGGTCTGCCTCAGGTGCAGCTGTTCTTAGGGTAAGATTTTGCTTTTGCTGGTGCAAAAATCATCCCTCTGCCAGCAGAGGTTCAGAGCCTAACTTGCAGCAGACAGAAACACAGCAAACAGTTGTGTTTCTCTCTGCAGTGGATGCCTTAATAATATTTTCAAAGCGAACCGAGTGACATCTTTACCCTGTCTGTAAAACAGCTGGGAAACATTGGCCGAGTCTCTGTTTAGTCACACTGAAGTGGTCTCAGAGCTCCCAGCTGAAAATGTGTTTGTATCTATAAAGCCAATTATAAGGGGACATAGCCACAGTGCCTGGATTTTAAGTGTCTGAATTAGGAGGAGGGTATCCCTCTTGGGGACTCGGGAGGGAGGCTTCTCCGGGAGGCGGCTGAGAGCAGCCGCTTCGGCGCTGCCGTTCGGAGTCCCCTTCAGTCCAGGCAGCCTCCACGGGTCGGGCCTCCTACCCGCGGCGCTGCCCGGCTGCAGAGCCCCCGCAGACGGGGCCGCTGTGGGGCCTGGACAAAACCGGCCCGGTTTGCCGTCGGGCTGCGGGCGGCTCCGCGGTGATGGCAAAGTGCAGAAATACTAGAAATGTAATTGTTGTCAAACAGAGCAGAATAAATCTCACGGACAGCACAGCCGAAGATTCCTGAATGCAGAGCAGCATGACGGGCAGTGGCCCAAGGGAGTAAGCAGGCATGGTAGGCTTGGAGAGAATGCCCTCTGATCGTGATAGGTTGTCTGTTTGCAAAGACATTCAGATATTGATTTTACTTTTTTTTTTTTTTTTAGTCTGTGTTTAATTTGAAATTCTTTTCAGTTCCCTAACAAGACCAGTAACAGGCCAATTTAAAGCAATCCCTTACTTTGGAGAGAAGTTCTTGTATCTGCTAATCTTGAGCTAGTCACAGTTGCCAGAATCTCCTTGCTTAATTTTGTTTTCTGGTAATCAATATTCTACAGGTGCTGGCTCCGAGAAGGAAAAAGCCAAAAGCTGATCTGTTCAGTTATTGTTATAATGTTATTTCCACATTGTTTCCAGAGAATTTGTAGTAGAGAGTGAATATCAGCCTTAATTCTTCACCCATGTATCTATATATAGGACAATTTAGGACATTTGATATAATAATATATACAAATGTTTTTCAACAACACACTCATTTACTAAAACATGTCAAGTGTAGGAATTGTATTTCTGAAGTCAATCAAAGAACTCATATGCTTACAGTTAAGCAGATTCTTTAATACTTTGCCGCCTTGGGCCTTACGAGCAGGGGGAGTGATGAACTTACGTGTTTGTGTGAGTGAGTTGCTGGAGAAGTTGCAAGCATGAAAGGAAGTGTCTCGTGTTCTCCTATTTCACTGTCCTTTGCTGACTAGGACATTGTGGCAGTTGCTATCACAGAAAACCAGTTTCCTGTATGTGGGCTTATAGTTCCCTGTTGTTTTAAAATAGACCATTTAGAGAAAACAAATATGCTGCAGTGTAATAGTGGATTTGCTTATCAACAGTTGAATTGTCATGCTGTACTATTAGAAAAGTGCATTTTTCCCCCAGGGAAATTCTCTTCATCTGTGTGTGCTGCATCCTTTGTCTGCATTTTGCTTTGTACCCCACTTGTATGTAGCTTCAGCAATTGCTTACAAATGGCTTGCTTTTGAGCACTTTTCAGGAAAATTTTATGAATACACTCAAGACTTCAGGCTGTTTTGTTTTGGTGGACCTGTTTATTTCTTTTCAGCTCCCGAGTGAGAAGTTGTGGCTCTAAAGATAACAGTAGCATATTCTACTGAGTTGCCTCCTGGTTCTTGAAGATGGAAGAAAACTTTTGGAGAAGGTTGAGTGTTGACATATATATCTTCAGGCTTTAGTTGAGGTTGGTGCCCTATCACAGCATATACTGCATTGTCTTTCAGCTCCCCATCTGGTATTCTCCTTGTATTGTTTCTTCTATCCTTTTGAGAAAAAAAAAATATATGAATTGCGAGAAGTTAAAAACTCAGACTGCAGAGCACAGCTGCTCTACTGATGGCAAAAGTGGGCATGGGCATTGGGAATCCTTCTTGCTGTACTTCTCTCTCTCCTTTCTACCAACTATGTACGGCAGAGATGAAACAAAGATGTGGTAATTTTCATGTCCTCTTACCTGCAGCACTGCTCGTCTGAAAGCAGCATGTCTGCCAAAGCCTTTTCCTGGTAGAAAAGACAGAATTTCTTTTGAGTGTAAAACCACAGCTTTACCTTTTCACTTTAAAAATGAATATCCCCCTCTCCCTTCCTTTCCGTTCAACTCGCATATTTCATTTCACTTTCAGCTCAGTCTCATTGTCTCCATGGACAGTAACACCTATGAATAAACCTTCCTTACATTCAGGGTGGTGGGAAAACAGCCCTAAAGGCAAGAGGATTAGGAAGCTTTACCTGCCCTTTTTCTTCTGATGTAAATGGTGGTGAGCAGTATAACGGTAGCAATCAGAGCAGTTGTAGCCAGGAAGGTACTCAGTGCCATGAGAGCATAAAGGTTCCTGCAAGTAAGGGCATGATATCAACGTTACTATTTACAGCACCAGAGGGACTAGGTTGATTTGGGAGGGGATTTGGTGTGTTTGAAGATGGATTATGGTTCCAGGATGGAAATTCAGCATGCAAGTACTACTCCTGTCATCCCTAACAAATGTGGTTTCACTGAGGTCAGTAGTGAATCCCACCCAACTGTATTTTCTTTGGCACGAGGTAAGCCTGGCTTGTACTCAGGAGCTCAGATTCTTTTCCTGCACTCAGTTGAAGCGCTACTAGAGTTAGAAGGCATCCTGCATCAGGATGAATTAGCCCTTCTTAGGGTGTCTCTTTGGTCGGGATCATTAGCAGGGTCTCCTTTGGGCCTGACAGTGACCCTCCTCTGACCCGCTGTGTCGTTTAGCTAGGGTTGGTCTCTGGCTAGGTTGCTTGTACAAGATGCAGAGATATTGCAGGGTTGCATGGGCTGTATAGTGGTCCCTTTGTAAGCAGGCAGAAAGGAACACGGGCAAGCTGAGCATAGTGCTTCTGAAACCAACAGAACTCTACAGCTTTTTGTGGTGCTCAGGAAGGACCAAACTCTGTAGGAGAGAAGGGGAAGCCTGTGTCTGCGCTTGTGCTTCATCCCTCTGTCACGGCATCCCTCAAATGTATCCAGAATGCTATAAGCCTGTGTCTGCGCTTGTGCTTCATCTCTCTGTCACGGCATCCCTCAAATCCTGCAGTGTATCCCGAATGCTACAGCCAGAGCCTGGGAATCCTTGGAGCTTGCTTTTTTTTTTTCTTTTTTCTTTTTTTCTTTTCCTTTTACCTCTGATGCATATTGCTGTCATCTGGGTGCTTGGCAGTCTCCTGCTTCTTAGTGGAAAGTGAAATGGCCTCCAAATCTGTTTCCAGATTCCAGTTTTCCCCTTGGAAGAAAAATAAATAAATAATAAACAAGAGGAGGGGACTTACCCACATACTTCTATCCTGGCGACTTTCTGTCATACTAAAAAATCCTGCTGTGCAGGCTTCTAGGGTGCTCCAGCTTTATTGTCTTTCTTTTTAGCCGTGAAAGATCATACCATTTTAGAGAAGGATATGAAAACTGAGATGCTTATTTGGATGCATAAATGCTGTTAGAAAGGAGATCTTTTAGAGAAAAGACACTTCCTGGGATTTTTTTTTCATATTAGAAGAATCAATGAATTCTTTTCCCTTAATATCTTTGGTATTTCTGCTTTCTGCACTGGCTAAAAGTAGAAAAGAAAGCAAGGTGTTAAAATAAATATGAAATTAAAAGAAAGCAAGGTGTTAAAATAAATATGAAATTTTATTAAAGAACAGTGACAAAGAAAGTAACTCTCCAAAAATTTTTCTCAGGAAATTCAAACAAAGATTTAGGTTTCTTAGGATACATTTCATCTGCTGATGTAAATGTAAAATTTCAGTAGTTGATGAACCTTTGCTAGACACACCTGCCTCGAGTATTGTCTGCAGTTTGTTTATGCCATTAGTATGTGCATCAAATGCATCAAAATGCATTAAAATAAAAAAGATTTTTTTTTTATCTTAGGAAATTTCAAGGCTTAGAAGAGATCTAACACTGACCTGTAATCTTTCTTGCCAAGTGCTAAGAATTTGCTGACTTTTAGAAGGAGATTAACTCACCCAAAACTTCCAGCATGATCCTCTTCAGTGGTTTGTTTCTCCCCTGGAAATGGCTCTCAAGATGATACTCTCCTGAGTCATTAGACTGGAGCTTTTTCAGCCACACTCTAATCATTTTCCACGACAAGTCATTCATCATCTCAGTCCTTCCTTCTTTAACAATACTTTGATCAGTGTTACCTCTGATAATAGGCTGACATCTAATTGGGGATTCCATTTTGCACCAAGTTAAATGTGGAAGTTTCCTTATGTTTCCTATCACAGAGTAAGAGCAATGGAGGGACAGGTTGCTTCCTTCTTTTGCAAATAGCCTTACAGGTTCTAAAGAAAATAAAGCAATGACTCATTAGAGGTAGATTTTTTTTAACATTTTCTATCCCCACAGTGATGTACAACCCACCAGATGTCCCGCTTTCATTCTTTTAATGAATGAATGAAATCCAGCAAAATTGTATTCATGTTTTCTGATCATAATTCCTAAAATTGCTTTTCTGGCTTTGGCTCTTTTTGATTTCACGTGGCAAAAATAAGATTCCAGTTACTTCAGCTTCTAGAGACCTATAAATATGTATACAGAGCTATATAGAAGAGTTAAACAATGCTCTTGATAACCTCTAGTGGCATCTTTATGTTTACATACACCCTGTTTTACTGTTAAACCAAGAATGTTGTTTCACTCTTGCTTTACTTTGATCATCACCCACCCAGAGCACCATTGACCTTACAGCTCACCCTCAGCAGAAACCACGATCTTTACTCTCTGCAGTAGAATTTTCTGCAGGTCACTCCACATCCCACACTGATAAATGCCAGAATCATCTTTTCGAAGTGTTCTCATGATCACAGAAATCCATCCACGTCCAGTGTCTGTCAGGTCAGCTGAGCGACGCTGTGCCGGGTTACGGTGCATTCTTTCCATCAAAGGGACACTCAAGGCTAAGACTGGACAAGATCCCTGTGACAGCTCCTTGCACCAGAATTTCATCTTATGTAAACTCTCATGCATGTTGTATGAGCAGTTAGCTCTGAAGGAGTCTCCTGCAGCTTGCAGAAACACTTGCAGGTCCTCACCTGACATGCATGATCCTTCCGAAGAAAGAAGAAAAGTGATGCTAGAATATTTTAGTATGCCAGTTTTTCTTATGTTACATCACTAATAATACTCTTACCCTGAGCCTCTGATGAGAGTAACTTTGCAAGTTTGTCTAAATAAACACCTATGTTCAGTCTTGGTGCCACTCACTACCTTTTTTTTTTCCTTCTTCTTCTTTTATTCCGTTAAGTTGTTCCTAACAGGCAACTTTCAGCCTGAACATTTCCTCCTCCCATGAACAATTGAGAATCTTATTCCATGTCTTGCCTTAGCTGGCCTGAGTGAAAAGTGTGCAAGCGAATGCACAGTTTGTGCAATGTGTGCAACAGACAGAGAGTATCTTCTGCCTTAGAGAAATACGGGGTCTCTGAGCCTTACCTGGTAGTGCCAGCAAGAAGAGCAGGGCTGGAAAATCTCCCATCCTGAAGTAGCAAGTAGTTTATGTCGTGGAGAAAAAATATATCCTACAGCGTCTTTATCACTGGAAAATTCTTTAGTGTGGAGGAAGCTAATTTACTTTGTCACTTACTGGCATCTGCTGCCCCAGAATGATGAGGCCAATTGGGAGTTGCTGAGAAAACCACAAATTCAATATACTTTTTGGATGGGAAGGCTGCTTAATCTTTATTGGTTGCTTTTCACTTTAACAGCACCACTGTCTAGATAGCCTTATTTAGCAATCAGACTATGGCTGGAAAAGAAATACGCATTTTCTGTCTGTAGTGCCACCTTAACACATTACAAGAGCAGCTTTCGGTTGTATATGTTCTTCATTACTACCATTCTGCACTTCCCTGCAAGCTAAATGGCCGGGGGTATCAAGAGGCTCAGGGCACTTCTGTACACTGCAAACAGACCAGCATGTTCTAAAAGTTACCTCTTCTCTGGATGATTTATTATCATCTAATATACTCCAACTCTTTGTCATGAAGTCACACTAAGCAGGATAATCAAAGTTGATTTTATTTATCTTTGCAAGCAGTGTAGGCAAAAGACGTGTAAATAGCTCTGGGTTTGGAGTAGAAAAGTGGGCTTAGTTGAATGCTTGCTGACTCTGTTTTTTGTGTGAAATTCAGCATGATGTAATGGGAACTCTTCCTTGCAGATTGAATTGCAGTTTCACTCGTGGGAGCAATGAGCAATGATCACATGTTGGTAACATCCCCTTTATGAAAGGGAAAAAGTACGGAGAGAAATGAAGCAAGACAGTTTGTTCTTTGCAAAACTCTGAGAAATTTGGAAGCAGGCTCGGAGTTGCGCGTAGACTCCACATCCCTCTCTCTTAAGTTTTGCAGTTTGTTGTGCCTCTCCATAGTCACTGTCCAGCAAAAATCCACACCATCCACCGTGATCTTTGGTAGTGAGTCCTTTCATCACCTTGAAGACTCCGAGATGGCATGAAATCGACAGGTCTCAATTCACAACCTAGGGAAATGATCCTAGGGACCATGTGGAATAACTGCCAGTGGGGTCATGCTGTTACTGGTCCCTCTAGAGATGGTAAGGGAGAACTGCATTGCCGTCACTGTGGCTTTAGGCTTTAGAGAGAGGAATCTCAGTTATAAAACTGATTTCTAGATAAATAGCAATACCATTTTTTAATACAAACTGTCCTCTAATGGCTATATTTTGGGTGGGAACTTTCAAGGGTTTTATGGAGATAGGTAAGACATGCTGAGAAAAAGGAAAAGCTCTTAGCTCTTTAACACTAATCTTCGATGAATCGGGAAAATTCCAGCCTGACACAGAGCTAGGGGAGAAAAGAGCAGAGCTCTCACCTCTCCAGTTCCTGTGGAAGCACCTCTGCATGCAGGCAAGTCTGGGCCGGATCTGAAATACCCTGTATACCCTCCTATCCCCTGCCCCAGCCCTTTCCAGCAGGTTCAGGTGTTGCTGACAGCCTCTTTTTGGGGCTGTTGTGATGAAGAAAAGTGTTGGTCAGAGACGATATGGAAAGGTGGCAGATGCTGGCATTCCTTCCCTGGAGTCCCTGCTGCCTGTGTTTAGTAGATAATCCTTATGGCAAAGCTTTCTTTGCCTGGGACTGTTTGACACCCGTTGCCGTGCGATTCCCTGCGATTCGGATCTTCTCTAAGCAGTGTTTTCCCAGGAGGGGCTGACTCCATCCCGTGCCTGTTCCACCAGGCTGCCAGGGAACGGGAGGAGCTGCTGTTCATGGAGACTTTGGTTCTTCTGCTCTGTGCCCGTGTCTTTGTTTTTCCTACTGCTGGCAATGGTAAAGGTCAGCACAGCCACCAGGAACTTCATAACCAGGAGTCCGATGATAATGCACAAGATAATGGAGTCAGCTTCAGGAGCGATGCTGTGGGGAACCAGAGAAAATTCAGTAAGGCTTAACTGGGAAGGGACGATTCAACCTTAAAGACACTCAGTGCAAAGATGATCCCTTGCAGTAGGCAGTCCCTGCTTGCACACAACATTCTGGAAGATTGGAACAATTATGAATGGTTTTAACTGTAAAATCTCACATATAGATTAATTATGATCTGCAGGAATTGTTTTTTCTGGCATAAAAATAGTGCTTTTTCTGCATTAGGAACAGCTGCTACCTAGAAACCACACAGCAGCTCTGAAAATGTTCATGGATTAGGAAGAAGCAGAGAACATAACGTGATATTCCTCTCAACTAATCAAATACTAATCTGTTTTAGCCCAAGGAAGGTTGAAGGTCACAGCTTCAGAAGGATTTTACATCTTACCTGGAGATGCTTTGCACAGCATTAGGCTCCTCTGGCATTTCGGTGTGCACTGTATCTGATGCTAGAAAACAGAGAAGTTGAGTCTGCAGATGCTTGAAGGTGATTGTGTTGGTGCTGCTACCACCGGCATCCCAGCTAGGCATAGATAACCATGATAAGACTGGGCACTGGGCTATGAGCCCAGAGATTAATGTGGCTGCTAACGAGGGGAGAGATGTGCATGGGGTATCCCGCAGCAGCGAGGTCTTGTCACTGTAAATCAGGAACTAGAAAGAGGCAAACGCAGCACGGTTACCTCCTTAAAGACAGGCCAGTCTAGACTAGATGTTTACCAGAGTGAGGCACTGGCATCTGCAGACAAGCCTGAAATTTAAGTAAGAACTTGAGAACTCAGGAAACTCAGGGCCCCAGTGCCTACCTGTCAGCACTTCCACTTGCACCTTCTGCAAGGTTTTTGTTTCTCCCAGGTACTCCGTTATGCAGCGGTAGAGCCCGGCATCCTGCTTCTTGAGCCTCTTCATGGTCACTGTCAGGACCCCTTCATGGACGTTGTCCCTGATGGACGTGGTGCCATTCCTGTTCTTCAGGAACTGCAGCCAGAAGCGGCGGGCACTCACCACATGCTGGCACTTGATCTCATCCACCTGCTTGCACCAGCTCTTTTCTCTCCACCGCTGCTGCCAGGGGTTATAGGTGCAGTTGATGGAAATGGTCCCACCTTCCATTCCGTAAATGACAGTGATGTTCTCTGCAGTGCAGGGAGCTGGGAGAGGAGGAGGAAGCTGTGAGCTAAGTCTCTCTCATACCTATCCCTTATCATTAAGTTACAGAAATAACTTTTTCCTTTTTCATAACTCTAGTGATGACTGCTGTCTACAGTAGAATCTTTACTGTAGGTGTATCACCCACCCACCTCCCTTGTGAAACATGAATGTGCTCAGATTCCGAGTCTTCATTCAGACTTTCTTGAAACGTTTCTCTACTGATCCCTCTGATGGGGATGCTATTAGGCTCTTACTAGGCAGCTGTTCTTTTGTGAGGGACCTGAGGAGGGAGGAAGTAGTCCTTCATTAGTATTTTCAGATTTTATGAAACTTGGCACATGTTGGTTCTCGCCGTCCCCTTCGGGCCCTGGGTTGACTGCTCAGGACTGCAGGCTAGAGCTCAGCCGCTCCGTGCTCTCCGGAGTCTCAATTTTCAAAAGTTCTTTATACAAGGCAGATCATAAAAAAAAGGCTGTCCCAATAATGTCGAATGGTTTTTGAGTTGCTCTCAGCTGGACATGTCTTGCTGTCACATCCCTCCACTCCTTTGCAGCGTCCAAGCTGCTCCCTTGTGTGAGCAAGGCAGTTTTCTTCCCGTCGTGGTCTTGGGCCTTTCTACATGTGTTCACACATGTGGATTTGATCGTGAAAAGAACTCTCTACTCCTGGAAATGTCCTTTCCCGGGAGTGTCCGTGAAATTTATCCCCATTCTAAGGCCCTTTACACAGCCAGGGAGAAGCAACACAGCCCTAGCAAAAGCTGGAATCAGTGACAGCTATAGACCAGTGTCCAGGTAGCTGTTACAAGGTTAGGTTTTAATCCAACCTTTGATCTTGAATGCTAGGTCTTTGCATTTTTTTTCACTTTGTGTTTTTTTTAATATCCTATGCTAATTTTAGTCCTCTTGACAGCTTGTGTTCAGCTGCTTGGCTTTCTTGCCTTAATTCCTTCTTTCTGATTTCTCTTCCTCTTTATGGTAGGCAACTGGAGAAGGGGTAGTCAAATCTATTAATACTTGGAGACAGAAGTGCCACGTGGTATTTGTGAAAATCTGTTAAAATTAGAGGCTACTGACTTCTGTGAAACCCTGGCTAGCGCTAAAAACAGAAGCAAATAGAAAAACAGGTTAACTTTGTGCTGACTTTTCTAATAACACACCTTAAAAGAATTTCAACCATTCAGAGTGAAGTGGAAACAAACAAACAAAAAAAGAAAGAAATGAAAGGATTTTTATGATAAGGAGAAATGCATGTCTTGCTCTCCAAGGTTCTAACAGCTACAAGGCTCCCCCTCTAGTTCCAGCCCTGCAAGCCCAGCCCTGTCCTGCGTAATCCGGCTCAACACTGTAACCTCCTCTTCTGTTTCTGTTGTGCTCCCCTTCCTACCTCTAGTTCTGTCACATTCTTCATTCCTGACATGGGATGGCCCCAGGTTTTTTTTTTTTTTTTTTTTTTTTGACCAGGAACAGCATTGCAAAAATCTCTTGGCATTTAAAGACTTGTTGATGTCTGCATGGAAAACTTTGTGTCACTAACTGGCTGAGCAAATTTGCTGATGGGCCATTTGCTATTTCTGTTTTTCCTGACATGTTCTTCACTACTGAAAAAAAGGACATTTTCTATGCTCATTCAGACTTTTTTGTCATAATTGAAACAGATTTCTGTGCTCCCCAGACCTGAATATGGTATCTTTCCTTGCACAGCTGTATCTGGGATCTCTACATTGTGGCTGGGAAAAACTCTCAACTGGGAATCCCAGCTGGATCCTGTGCCTTGTGTCTGGTGCTGTAAGTTGTCAGAGTCTGAGAGAGTGATGCTCTACAGAGATGTCCTCCCAGTTCAAAGGTTTCATTTCATTGTCCCCAAGATTTCAGAGGAGCTGTCCCTACCCCGTTGAGCTTTCCTTTGCTCTGCATCAGCCTTAGCTGCTGCAGTTCACATCTGAACTCTTCCAAAGGCCAAACAAATAGGGTTTGGCAATTTCACTTTCTGAGAGGGCACATAAGAGTTCTGCCAACAACGTTTCCTCTTTTGATTCAAAGGATTCCTATAAAAAGAGTTGAGCACTTGCATCCCCACTGGCCCTTCATTAAATCAAGGGAAAAGCCAAACTGGAGAAGGTGTCCGATGCTGCCATGGCATGGGCAAGAGGGTGGCCAGAGCGCAGCACAGAGCACCCTGCAGCGTGGAGCACAGCACAGCGCAGAGCACCCCACAGTGCAGAGCACCCTGCAGCGTGGAGCACAGTGCAGAGCACCCTGCAGCACAGAGCAGCCCACAGCGTGGAGCACCCTGCAGCACAGAGCACCCTGCAGCGTGGAGCACAGCACAGTGCAGAGCACACTGCAGCACAGCGCACAGCGCAGAGCCACAGCGTGGAGCACCCTGCAGCACAGAGCACCCTGCAGCGTGGAGCACAGCACAGTGCAGAGCACCCTGCAGCACAGAGCAGCCCACAGCGTGGACCACACCGCAGCACAGAGCACCCTGCAGCGTGGAGCACAGCACAGTGCAGAGCACCCTGCAGCACAGAGCAGCCCACAGCGTGGAGCACCCTGCAGCACAGAGCACCCTGCAGCGTGGAGCACGGCACAGTGCAGAGCACAATGCGGAGCATCCCACAGCGTGGAGCACCTCGGAGCATGGAGCACCCCGCAGTGTGGAGCACAGCACAGTGCAGAGCACAACATGGAGCACCCCACAGCGCAGAGCATCCTGCAGCGCAGAGCACGCTGCAGTGCAGAGCACCCCACAGCATGGAGCACCCCACAGCACGGAGCATAGCACAGAGCACCCTGCAGTGCAAGGCACAGTGCAGTGCAGGGCACAGCGCAGTGCAGAGCACCCTGCAGCGCAGAGCACCCTGCAGCACAGGGCACAGCACAGCCCTCGTCTCCCAGTGCCTGCGCTGCGCTAGGTCCCAGCAGGGCACTCGCAGGCCTCCGTGCTACAGTGAGGCTGCCTTGGCATCCAGAACAAACTGTTGTGTCTCAAGGCTTGTGCAATTTTTTCCCATAGCCCTGCTGGTACCTTGTGCTAGGTGCAGGAAAATACCGAGTTTTGCAGCAGTCCTGAACCCTGTCCCTTAACTGCAACTCCAAGCGCCTCTGCTTTCTTACCTGACAAGAAGACCAAGAGGACGAGGTCCATGAGCTTTCCCATGTCTCTCCAGCAGGGCAGGGCACCAGAGTAGAGGCCGAAAAAAAAGACAAAAGCAGAGCCCAAGGGCAGCTTGCTTTTTCCCTCTTTGTTGCTCAGCATGAAGGGATGAGCACAGGAACTTGGCATTTTTTTTCTGTCCCACACATTGAGCAATTTGCCAGGAACAGGCATTTTTCTTGCAGGCTAAAAATGGAGGCATCAGCATTGGCCGCTCGCAGCCAAGGTTTAGTCTAGACAGCCTGAAGGGGAGCATCATGTGATGGCCTGAAGCCGTGGCCCCGTGAGGCCTCTGAGCTCACCAGTAGTGCCCGTCCTTCCAAGGAGGCTTTTCACGCAATGTAAATGCTGGAATGCTAACAGGGAAGGGGGGTGCAGCTTTCCACACCGTTGGGTAACTCAGCATCAAGAGAGTGAAGTGGAGGCAGGGACACAATCTGGGAAGTCATCTTCAGTGGAAAGAGATTCAGAAGAAGCTGCGTATGCCACGTTTATCCTCTACTGTCTCATACCTCATGTTTCTGGATGATTAGTAGCATTTTTGACCCACTGATTGCATGAATGGCTGGGTTAGCTTTCTGTAACTATTTTCTTTTTCTTTCTTTTGTTTCAAGTTAAAAGGGTCAACTCTGAAAACCTCAAGGAATAAACTGTCTTCCATGCTGCAGCCATAGCAGGATAGGTCTGTAGCGAGGCTGGATTTGACTGGCCTGTGAGGAAAGGGTAGCTCAGGCCCTTGGATTTGCTGCATGTCTGCAGGGTCTGCAGAGCTTGGTGAGGACAAAGCGTCAGGTTTTGTGTTTTGGGGAGTGTGGCCTGAGCCCCAAGCACCTCATTTCACATCACTTACCAGGTGATTACTAGGTAGAGGCAGCGAATGTATCATGTGGAGTATTTCCAGCAGAGCTAGGGTGGCAAGGCTCAGGCACTGTCCAAGTCCCTACTGAGCTGGAGCTCTCCCATGAGGACCTATGTGTTCTGGTATCCTTCAACTGAGCAAGAAATCACAAAAAGAAAAGGAAAAAGAAGTGCTGGGAGTAGGAATGCAGGATTTCTGCAGCTGCACTGGTGGATAGGCCAGGAAGAGCTGCTAAAATTACAACACGTGCTGACGGAGAAGCTACATTGGAACTGGCTGGAGAGGACATTCCTGTTACCCTGTGGACAAGAAGTTCAGTGCGTTGTACGAAGGGGTTTGAGAGTTTGTGGCAAGATTACTCATGATGGCAGGGATTTGATGAAGTACCTGCCTGTCTTCTCTTCCTGTGGCAAGTCTTGGAGATCACCTGCCTCTGTGATCTCCATATTGCATGTGATCTCCTCATATTGCATGTCTGACCCCCTTGGACATCTCCTTTTGTAAAGCATCCACCCTGAAATACTGCTTCCCTTCTGTTTTACCACCTGATGTTGAAACCAGCCCTCTTGTGCTCATACCTCTTCCTCTGATCTCTCTGTCACATTTCCTGCAGCTTCCCTGCTGCCCTGCCAGGCTTTTGCCCTCTTATCTGTCTTGGGGCTTGTAAGGCAAAATCTGTTCAAAAAGTCCTTGTGCCCTGAACGCCTCTCTCGTGCAGTAGTGCATATTGTTGCTTTTTCCAGAAATATTGATTTTGTTGTTCTCCCTACCTTGTCTTTATTACACATTGCTTTGGTTTAAGCAGCCAGTTTGTGCACCCTCAGGAAAGAGAGGATGTGGGGCGAGGAGGCCGGCCAGGAGCTGTTGAACAGGGCAAGGCCCTTGGAGGAGAAGGGGGAAGGCTGGAGCAGCCTGCTCAAGCTACAGATAGGAAGCTGTGCCCATGCCTACAGATCTCCTGCACTGCTTCATTGTCATTTGCAGTGGCTCTGGACAAACCTACCTGAGTGCAAACTGAGCCCTCAAATTTGTAAATAATGGAGTTGTAGGGGAGCAGTGTTGAACTTCCAGGTGCATGCTCCAGTTCTTGCTCCAAAGCTAAACATTTACTTTTATTTGAAAGCCTCTTATCATTTCTCTTACCTATGGAGTCCAATAAATTTAGAATATGCAGGGATTTACACACACATGCAGTTGTTTTGCAGCTAGAAGATGTTCTAGTGCTCTGATTCACACAGCAGGGTCCCTCTCAGTTTCTCAGGTTTGCGGTGCAGCGTTCCAGCTGGCTGCCAGGTGTCCTCTAGGCTTTTCCCTTTAGGCAGGTTCTGCTTCTGCTTTTTGCTCTGACTCCAGTACTGACACCCTCCCCCTGTTACGTGACAGAGGAACCCAGTCTCATCAGCGTTCAGCTTTCCTACAGCAGCACCAAAATGGGCTTTCCTGGCTGGGGTTGCTGAGCCCTTAGGAGCAGAATGGACCTTGTGCCAGTGAACGCATCCAGGCAAGTACTGCCCCCTTTAAAAAGGTTGCTCCTCCATACCTGCTTTTCCAAAGGAATCTGCATTTTAATAGAATCCAAGAAAATCGATGTGCAGCAGACCCTGGGGGTTACCCAGCGCCTTTCGGACTGGAGAGGATCCGCACAGCAGTGTCAACATTGCTGACCGCCTCCTGTAGCTGGGAGGCCTTAAAATGCATGGGCAGACTGTACATAGCAGCAAATCCGTAGTTCTTTTTCCCGTGTCCTTGCAGACACCTGCTGTGCCCCATTCCCTCTCCGTGTTTGTTTCTTTTCCCCCATTTCTGGATTGTTTGACTCCTGTGCTTCATCCTTTGCCATTCGTGTGTAGTTGCTTGAGTGCAATGTTCGCGTATTCCACAGTTTCAGCTTTGGAGTTCCTGGGAACCTGCTGTAGCCCAACGTTGGCATAGAGAGGTTCCTCAGGGCTGCCCTGGCCTGTGAAGTTCAGGGTGACGTATTTTAGCTCTTCACTGTCTTTCCTGGGACTTCCCATTCGTTCAGTGGTCTGAAACTGAGGAACAAAGGAAAAAAAGGGAAACACTTAGCATGATTCAGTGCCAGGCCCAGCTGTTGTCAAAAAAACAGGATTCTTGTAGCGGGAAGGAGAGTCATACAGAAAATCAGCTTTTGTTACGGCAGAGGTGGAAGAAGAGCAGACCCTTTCTTTCAGCTCCTTGCCTCGTACATACTACAGCTTCAGCTTCCAACCTTTGCTCCTAGCCTAAGGAGTTGAGTCATTTCTTGGAGTCTGATAGAATCTGTTGCACTCCATTGTTTTCCCACTGGAGTTTGCTAACGTTACCTGTCTCTGCTCACCGAAGAACTTGCCTCTTTCGGTAACATGTTAAATACCCCCTTCCCTCCTGCCCCAAAGCAGAAATGAACATGAACTTTCTTATCACATGGCTCAGCTAGGTCCTCCCAGGCTATTGGTGAGTGATTTAGGAGCCACACGGGAAATCTGTTGTTTTTCTTACCTGTTCTGTGTCCTCTGGTTTGTCGTAGATGTCTTGTGCTTGTCTGTTACCTTAGGAATGAGCCAAAATCAAAGGTTTTAGAAGTAGAAAGGTGCATGGATTCCCTGGGCACTTACTATGTTCAGGAGTTCAGGGGAAGGCTGTAGGGTGTCCTAGTGAGGGATGTGACAGGAGGGATCTGTGTGCCGGTGAGACCCATCTTCCCTGGACCTGCCACAGAACCTGTCGCTCTCCCTTTACTCTACCCCGGAATGTCTGACCAGGGTGGATTTAGGAGGTGTCTTGGGTGGAGTCTGCAGGAACAGGAGCAGGATGGTGATTTATTGTAAGAGGAGACCGCAGCAGAAGGCTGCCTTGAGGCTTCCCAGGCTGCACCTGCCTTACGTTTTCCAGGGTATTTGAGGTGGGCATAAGTTCAGTTGGAGTGGAAAATGTATGGCCAGAAATCACCCTATTTAGTGCTGCCTCGAACGTGGGAGGCAGCACCAGTCTCACGTACCTCGTCTCAGCTGCCTGCGCTTCTTGATGCACAGTGTTACCACGCTGATAAGAGGCAGGATGAGCAGGATGGCCAGGACCACGTAGAGGAGGATGAAGATGCTTGCAGTGGATCTGAAGTTGGAGGAACAAAGGAGTTTGCAGTGTTAGCGGGCAGCACAGCAAGGTGCTGCATGGCCTGCTGCCAAAGGTGAGCAGCAAGGGACAGGAATAACTTGTGCGCTTGGGATGAGAGCTTGAATCTCATGGGGCAGTGCTGTCTAGGTGGTTGTTACCTTGCTGTGCCTTTTGAGCTAACTGCTCTCTGGGTTTTGGAAGCTTGAACAGTGATTTGTCTTAGAGCACAATTCCGAGCCCTTTGGAGCAGGTGCTACCCTTTCCTCCTATGGTTTCCTGCGCTTGGCACACTGAGAGGCAGTGTGTGATTGTACTCTTAAGTGTTGCTGTCCTGTGCATGACAGCAGATGACCAAAGAGAAAGAAAATCCTGTATATTTAATAACCTAGTAAATAGAAGAAGGAGGGGATTACAGCTGAGTGACTGTTTCACTGTTAATTCCTAGTAAGGATGCCTGTGAAACCTAATTTCTCCTTAAGCAGGAGTCTTTGGAGTGCACAGAGATTGCCCGTCCCCAGCAGGTCATGGCTGGGCCATGAATGGCTCTGATTTGCATTTCTTTGGCCTTACCGTTCTGGCGGTGCAGGTGTTGTGAAGCTGGCATCATCGGTGCAAGGAGGTGGTTGGCTTGTGTCTGCAATGACTGACAAAATGAAGTTACAATCACTGATAAGAAGCCAAGAATGGGCATCTGGGGGCTGTTTTGCATTTAGCAGTGAAACATTCCTGCCATTGCTTCCGCTGGTATAAATGCAATCATGCCACGTGTGTCACTCATGCTGTGACACACAAGCTGGAGGAGCTGCCCAGCCTATAAACCAGGATCATCCAGGGAGTTGGGAGCAGGGAAAGCAACAGAGAGCTCAGAATGTGTGAAGGAGGGGGAAGGGGCTCGACGAGCTCTGCTACGTGTTCCCACCCCACTGCATGGCAGGGGTTTGTGATACAGGTGCTGGAAGATGGGGTCCGTGGCACAGATCTTCAGGTAGCAATGAAGTCTTAAACAACACTGTGCATAAAAAGATAGAGGTTTGTGAAAAATAAGCAAAGAACATAAAGATTTAGTGAGAAAATTGCTTTGGAGACTGCTGTGCCGCAATGGAGACAGTGTATGCAGTAGCTGTGGTTCCCTACGCAGTAGTACGCACCCTTGGGAACATGGAGTGTGACCTCCAGGATGCGGAACAGCTGAGGGGGCTCGTAGAGCGCACACCAGTACACGCCGGAGTCCTGTGCGCGCAGCTGCGTCAGGGTGACCGTGACAGTGTATGTCCAGAGGCCGTCCTGGATGGTGGCTGTGCCTGGTTGCGCCGTCCCGCCATGTCTTGGGGGCTGCTGATCCGTGTGGGCCAGCACGACGCACTCCTCCCCTGCTCCCACCTTGCACCAGGCTTTTGGCACTGCCCTGTATTTGTAGTTGTACGGGCACTGCACCAAGAGCGAGCCGGACTCCGTGGCTGTGTACCGCTGCGTGCCTGGAAACAGGAGCATGTGGTGAGCCCCCCGGAGCGCCCGAGGGCCGCAGGGCGCTGCCCCCTTCCTGGCTGCGAGTCTGCCCGGGCGGCAGCTCGGGACAGGCCGGGAGGGAAGCAGAGGCAGGAAAGCGGCAGCCGCGCGGTTCTGCAGAGCTACTCACTCTTGGACACGGTGAGCCTGACTTCCAGTGCCCAGGTGCGGCGGGCGGCTGCATCGAGCACACACCAGTACACGCCGGAGTCCCATTCCTGCAGCTTCTCCATCGTGATGGTAACAGTCTTGTACCCTGTGTTGTCCCGCATTGTGGTTCTGTGTTGTGGGGCTTTGCTGTAGCTCTGTGTCGAAGAGTCATTTATGCTGACCAGGGTTTTGCACGGGGTGCTGCCTTCCTGCCGGCACCAGGCTTTTCTCGTGCTGGACGGCGGGGTGCTGTAAGGGCACTGCACAGTGAGCGACCCCAGCTCCTGCACACGGATCTCTGGGAAGCAGCAGACGTGAGCGCTGTGAGAGGGCTGTGGGCACACGGGCGTCCCGCTCCCCGGCTGATGGTACCCGGCCCCGGCTGCCTGGGTAACTCCGCTCCAGGAGGGAAGGGCTGGGCAGGAGCCAGACGGCTCTGAGGAGGGAGCCCGGGGCCCTGCTGAGGAGTGGGGAGGGGGCAAGTGCAACCAGGAGGGAGAGGATGGACGGCCTGGGGCAGGGACTGGTGCTCCTTGGTGACAAGACCTGAGGTGGTTCAGGGGCAGGGACTCACCCTTGAACACGTGCAGCGAGATGATCTTCAGTAGAAAGTATGTGTTGGTGCTTTGATGGTAAGCACAAGAGTACGTGCCTGAGTCCTGTACCTGGAGGTTGCGCATGGTGATGAAAACGGTCCCGTTTTCGGTGTTGTCACGTATGGTAACTCTGGCACGTGTGTCCTGCTCTGCGTACGTGCCACGATATGTGTAGTACGTCTCTGCTAAGACATCACATTCTCCATTAGTCATTCGGCACCAGGCTTTGAGCAAAGGGAAGCTGGCCTGTTTCGTGTACGGACACTGGAGAAGGAGAGTGCTGCCCTCCGGGTGGCTCTTCGTGGCATCGGCTGCTTGGGCCCGGACCCCTGCGAAGGGCAGAGCTGGCCTTGCAGTTCTGCTTTCACAGCCTGGCGTAGGGCAGGCGCCCAAGGGGGTAGAGTGGGACCTGGCACCTTGCAGGCCCTTGGAGCCAGGCCCGGGCTGTGCTAGGGGCACAACCAGGCTGCCCTTAGCGCCTCTCGCCCCCAGCTAGAGGGGCTCTCAAACCTCCCCATCTGCAGATGTGGGAATTGCCAGGGGAGAGGGAGAGGGGAACAAGGCCCCTGTGGAAGGAGTTGTCCTTAGAACTCCTCTGCGCCTGGGTGGAGGACACGGAGCCCTGTCCATGCAGAGCTGCACGCGAGGCAGGCTCGGGAGCCGAGCGAGCCCTTGGCAGGGGGCTCAGGGAGCTGGCGCCGTTGGTGCCCCACGTCACGCAGGCAGCGGCCAGGCGCAGCCCTGCGAGCGCCGCGGGGCAGGCAGGAGAGGCAGGCAGTGCCCCAGCACAAGCCCGTTCCACCGCGGCTCTGCGTCGGCCCCTGCAGCAGAGCAGGGGCGGCCGCTCCGGGAGTGCCGGCTGGGAAGGCACCCGAGGCCACACGGAGGTGGCTGCTCAGTGTCCCCGGCGCCTGGTTGGTGGCAGCGCCGGGCGGAGCTGGTGGGCGCTGGGGCTGCAGCCCTGCCCTGCATCCCTGCAGGGAGCTGCCCAGCTCCGAGCGCTCCTGGGAGGACGTTCCCACGGCCTGCCCGGCTCCCGCTGCTCCGGGCCATGATGGGGAGCACCAGCCCCTCTCTTACCTGGGCAGCAGAGCGGCAGGAGGAGGAGGAGGAATCTCCGCTCAGTGGCCATCCTCAAGGCCAGGGAAGGGGCATAGCTGGGAGCTGCCCACGGCACTCACTGGGGCAGCATCTGTTCCTGCGCCTGCTGGAGGAAGTGACTGAGCTCTTGCCTGCGCACGGAAGTGCTTCACCATGTTTTGCAACAGGACCGAGAACTGGGTTAGCTGAAGTTGCGTTTGGGGAAGCGGCTGAGCGCGGAGCCCAGCTCGGCCTGCTGGGAGGGGCCTGTGCTGCTCCCCACGGCGCGGTTGTCACGCTGTCCCCGTCGCCCGCGGGAGAGCGCGTCCGC
>NW_010583649.1:185272-210934 GCF_000705375.1 Tinamus guttatus | reverse complement strand
AGAAATCTGGCTTTTCTCCTAGATTTCCATGAGCACCTGCTAGTTAGCAGAAATTATGGAGAGGCACCTCCCTTGTCATGTCCCAACGGAGACTGGGCTTAGGCACATTTTTCCATCGTTACTTGCAAACAAGGGTGTTTCAGTTGCTGATAACTTCTTAACTTCTCCAACCTTAATCATCTGAACTGAGATTTTCTAAATTTGGTGTATGTCTCAGGCTAGAAATATTTTAGAAAACTTCACATGGGCTAGTTCAGCCTTTTCTGAAAACAAGAAAATGACAAAATATGTTCATGATCTGAAACAAAATACTTTCTTCTTCTTTGAAAAGCTTCAGTACTCCCATTTTTATTTCTGGGCCGTAATGCTCAGTGGGGAAAGGCTTGAAGGGTCACAGTTTATACTTATTTGAGTAAGAACAGCGAAAATTTCACCTAACCGGCTGTGTCCTTCTACATGAAGCAACAGAAGGTGGCACCATGGGTGTCCCTAGTACCTAAGCAGCCCCTCAGAGAAATTGTTCCAGGTGCTGCTGATGCTCCTTCCTTCTAGGAAGAGTTTGTGTCCTCCCGACCATACTGCTCTGGGGAAGGAGCCTCTGCGCACTATGTGCATACATTCACAAACCCATCGAAGAATATGTCTGAACAAGAGTCCCATTCAGAAATTAAAATGTGGGTGGCCATTTCATGGTTTCCTATGGCAACAATTAGCTATGGACTCACATTAGTACAAGCCTTTGCCTGTTGGAAAAAAACCAAAGTTTCTGCGAGTACAGGATTTATGCAGTAAGCAAATATGTGCCGGGGGAAAGGGTTTTCTCTGCTTGCTGGTGCTGTCACCTAGTCATTGACAAACACACTGCTGCCTTGGCCGAGGCAGCCACCTGCCAGTTTTGAGTGTGGAAAAAAATATCTTTTATCATTTTGCTATGCACAATAAATTCAACACTGCTGGCAGAATATTGCGTAACTTGAGCAACTTAACACCACAGTATCTGACCAACTCAAAGCCATTACGGAGTTTATCCTCAACATGCCTTCTTTCTTACAACTAGGGAGCCAGGACACAGATACTAGCAGATTTGCCAAGGGCACACAGAATTTTCTGCAGCATGGCCAGATGTTGAAAGCTTGTTTCAGACTAATCTCTTTATCACAGAACCATTATCCTTTCTGGAGAGGTAGAGGTCTCGTCTACCATAGGACAAATAAGTGACTTTGGAAGCTTCTCACTCATTCCTGTCATCAAGTCCCAACCTCATCTGACTGCTTCGAGTTACCACGATCCCTTTTGTATTTTGGCTGGGAAGCCAAATTGTATTTTGGCTGGGTTGCCAGCTCAGGTAATTGGGGCACATTTCCTTCAGGAAATGATAAAAAATTAAAAAGCAAATTTTGCGCGGACCATGTGGGAGCCACCTACTAATATAAACGAAAGCCAAATGTAATCAGTAAATCTAATCTCCTATCTTAGCACTGAAATAAACTCCACTTGAGAACTCAGGATACACTAAGTGCTCTGCACAGCAGTTTCCTTGAACTGTTTAGTATGTTGTTGGTCTGTAAAGATTGATTGTGATTGTGCCAGCTCTGTTACTCCCAGGGACATGTCCATGCTCTAACCATCCTAAACACAGGTATAAACTACTTTTTCCCTTACCTGTAATCAAAGCTTTGCCCTAATTTAAAGGAAGAAGGATTTCATCTTATGCATTTTTCTAGAATTTATGTTTTTTTTAACATTCTGCTTTTTAACATTTGTCTAACAATCAGGAAATGCTGCACAGCTTTTCACCCATTAAGAAGACAGGGTGGGTTATCTTTAATAGAGGAGCAATATGACAGATCTAGTGCCCTACCAGAAGTAATTGGTTAGAAGATTAAAGTGACTTTTCATAACCTGTAATTGACTGAATGATATGACTCCCTCAGGCAACTAGTGGAGCGGATAGAGGGTATCTCTATTTAAATCCAGGAGCTCTATCCGTTTAAGACATTTATTTTCGATTAGGCCACATTACAGGGGGTGGGTTAAGAGCCACATCTCAAGTCTAAAGTTTACTTTTTCTAGCTCTGTGTAGGACTTCAGGAAAACTAACACTGTTTCTCAAGTTCAGAAGTCAGTGCATATATATATATCTTGGGATTACTGCAGCTCTTAATTACATTTCACACATTTCTGCAAAATCTTCAGATTAAAACCCATGGAAGTGATAAGTATTACCACGGTCATAATTCTTATGTTTCTAGAGGGATTTCAGGGGGACATAATGAAATTAAACAGCAAGACATTAACTGTTGACACGTTTCTAAAGCAAGAAGAAAACAGCCTCCTTCTCTAAAGGAAAAACTGCACTTTTGGCTTGACAACTGGGAAGAAAAAAACATGCTGAATTCCAACAGTAACAAGATCTCATAACTGAAAAACAGCATTTAACAATAACTCCCAATCAAGCCTTCTGTTAAAAAGTTGGACAACACAGACCTAACAGTAACCCAGATAGATGAAATCCTTGCAGTTTTTCCTGTAACCAGGACTGCTCCTTTAGACTATTGGCTAGATAAAGTGGTGTAGAAGCATATCAAGCCTGCTGTAGTGGAGGGATAAGATAACATATCAGATTGGGAGCTCTGCAAGGAGGATATAGATATTTTCAGATGCTCAGCACTTGTGGAAAAAAACCCTCACCTCCTGAGAGAACACGAACGGGAAGCTGTCACTCACTTATCTCAACAGAACATTCACAAGATTTCACCACATGCAAACATGCCCAGGAGGCCTGAATCTGTAAAGTCCGTTCCTCCTGGTAAAAAAAAACAAATGTTCCTTGACTTGTGGAGCAAAGACCAACTTGGAGAAAACAACTGCTTTGTGTTCAGAGCTTGGGGAAAGCAGACAGTAGCAGTTGGATATTATCGACAACCATACTAAATTCCACCATCTTAGTATGAAAACTCATTCAGAAGGTATCTGCAATATTGCAGGTGATTTTGTAAAAATGAATGTACTCCAACTCAACGAGCTTGTTCGGGAATGGGAGGTTAAGCAAAATCACAGCTATGACAGCTGGCTGTCCTAAATAGCTGCCAGTGCAACCTTTTGAGAGCAAAGCCTTGCCTTGCATCTCTGCAAAGCATGACACAATCCACCAAAGACTTAATTTTAATCCTGAAAGGGCCTAGGCGCTAAGGGGTTCGTGCCAAGATCTGCAGGAGATGTCTTGTGTTTTACTGATCCACTTCTACAGCTTCCTATTGCGCAAATGGCACAGATTCAGAAAGCAGAGCAGAGATTGTAGCTATTGATCCCGCATCCATCCACATGATTACTTGTGGTGTTGTCCTAGATGCTTTTCTTAGGATGTGGCTTGTCAGATCTTCACAGCAAGAAGTGCTAGTACACTTGGCTCTGGAGCCAAGTGAAGGCATCTGTAGATTATAGGGCAATTTCTGATTAAGAACAGATGAAGCAATTATGGTCAAAGCTAACTACATCAGTTAGCTAGACTGAACAACCCTCACAAACCCACTGAAGAATAGATCCAAGAACGAAACAGTCCAGTGCAAAATAATGTTGTCTAAATATATAGTAGCATTTTTCCTCATTGTTCATCTATTTTGAACACCTCTTTTATAGATTACTCAAGAATATTTTCCTTTGCCCTATGAATATAAACTTATTTAACGGTACAGAACAATAAGACCGGAGGCCTATTCTTCCAAACACCCTATTTGCATTGACCCCAAATATTCAACATGTAGTCTATGACAGAAAACTCTTCTGAATTATTTTCTACCCTCAACCACTTCCGTTGTAGAAGTCTTCTAAAATAGATGTTAAGAACTTAAAAAGGCATTTTTTACTTGCCAAACCATGTACCACTAATAATTTCCATTCCTGTAATAATTACTTATATCTTCCAGAAGAATATCTCATTGCAAGCAAAGATGAATGCAGAATATATACAAACAGATTAAAACACATGGTTTGAATTAAAGCCTAAACACTAACTCTAATTATCATCACCATTTTCATTGAAAGCTATAATTATTATTAGCTATTTAATCAGTTACAGCAAATAATAAACAATTTTAACATTTATAGTTACTACCTAACAGTCACTTCAGTCACTTCCCTAATGCTTGCAATCACCTGTTCAAAGACAAATCAAGTATTTGCTTTGTGTTTCCGTGATGGAGAGGAAACACCTAAATTCAGAAGCTACAATGACATAATTGCACTTTGCACATGTTGTTGCTTTTGTAGTTTTTAAAAGCCCCTGTAGTTATCCCCATTTTGCTGGGGGTCTGGGTCAAATGCTCAGGGCCTCTTGGAAGAAACACACTGCAAGTGGTGCCCACGAGCCGGGCCTGCTGCAGCTCTGGTTACTCTGCGCTTACCGAGGGAAAAACACAGGGTTCTGGCACATATGGATTCAAATGTAAACTCTTGATCCAAGAGAGTTTTCAGACTTGCCCGTAAATTTTCTGTGTCAGCCCCATCTCTAAAGCCAAGAATACACATTGCTAGGGGAATAATAAACAAACAAAACCCTAGACCAAATAAAGGATAAATGTATTTCCTTTCAACAAGTTTCCATGATATCTTCTGGGTAATTGGGAGAACTCACAAGAGCTAAACTTTCCCAGCAGGGCGGAACTGTTGCATTTCTCCAGTCAAATTGCCCTCCATCATTTTAGCAGTAACAACGCGGAGCCTTTGTGCACACACACGCAGGAGTCCAAGCAGGCTCCCAAATGGTGGCCCTGCGCTCACATCCTCCTCTTTCACCTTCCTGGCACCAGGCAAGACTGCAGGGATTTCTGTCACGTCCCATGACTGAGCTTTCCAAGCTGCAAAGCTTGTCTCTTTAATTTCTGTTTGTTTTGACGGAAGAATGGAAACATTCTTTTGGATATGTTTTTGTTGCAGAGACCGACCATTTATTCCTTGATGTCACCTTTAAATCAATTGTTAACCCATGAAAAACCTCCCGCTCCATCCCCTGGCATCTTTTAAAGAACCTTTGCTACAGTGTCATATCAGTGACTGTCTGCAAATCCACATGCTACAGCCCGATCAACCATTTTCCATTGTTGATACTTTTTTTTTTTTTTTTTTGAGACATTGAGGCAACATTGGTGATAAATACTAAATACTTTTCAAAAGAAAAATGACTTGGATCAGGTTCCAAATACCACATTTATCCTAGCTTAAATTGGGTAGTTTTATTCCCCAAGGGAAGAGAGGGGCCCATGCTGGAGTCTGTTCATGGAGGACTGCTCAGTGGACCAGCTCCCAACCACTTTGTCTTTCCCGGTCCCCTTTCCAGCATCCCTGGAACCAGGTAATCATCCTAAGTACAGTACCACTGCACTTCTACTGCTACAAAGAGTAACTGGAGAGGCAGGGGAGGGTGTCAAGGTTTGAAACAACCAGATGAGGAACGGGATGGTTTGCCCACAAATTCTGCAAGGCTGGACCAATCCATCCCCCAAAAGGCTGATGGCTCCAGTTCCCTAAGTATCCAAGAGTGCTGGAATTGCCCCAAGCCTGAATAATATCTGTTTCAGCTGATGGTGGTCACCAGTGTAAAGCTGTCAATCACTCCATGCAATTCAGGGATTATACTTTGTGAACTCCTACTTAAAAATATTTCTCTTCTGATCCCTTGGAGTGCCTGAATGGAGCACTGACCAGTGCTGAAATCATGTTGAGGTGTCAAACAGGTGCTCCTTTATCTGCGGCGGTAGGAACCACCTTTTGGTCAAAGATGCTTCTCCAATTCGCAGTCACACAAAAGAAAAAGTTCAGATGTGTGTTTTCTTCTCCTCACATTTTTTTTCTTTTCCAAATGTAATTCTGATTGTGACTTTTGAAGAGCACAGCATGGAAAGAAAAGTTGCGATTTTTCTAGGGACTCTCTTGGTTCTGAAAATCTGCTGTATTTAAAATCAGGCAGGGTAAGTTACTGCACAGTAACTGTATAATTGTTGAAATGTTTTTGTTTCCCAGGGCCATTTTATTGCATGCATGAAATGTACAATAACAACATTTACTTTTTCCTGTTACAGTACTGAAAGCAATCTGTTATGCATGCGCTCCATTGCATAGAATAATCCATTACAACTCATGCAATATGCATTTATAATACAGATTAGTGTTAATTTGTTTGAACTGCTTTTCCTCCCCTTTTTGTTCAGTCAGTTCATTAACTCAGGTCTTTTGGCTAATACTGTACAAAATGCTTAAAATCACATAAACTATACAACTATATTTAAAATACCGAAACAAAAGTTAACGTAAAAAGAAATAACCAGGAATTTTCTGATCTGCCAACTTCCTAGATAGCTCTAAGAAACTGCTGGGCATATTTTTGCTACATTCATCATCTATTCTTCCTCCTTAAAAACACAGACTTAAATGCCTGTGTGAACAGAAGTTTTTCTTTGAAGTTAGCTTAGCTGCACAGAAACTGGGATTTTAGCGTAAGTGGTGACAACTGTAAACAGAAGCACATTGCTTCTGATGGCTGTAATTTGGGAGAAGAATAACTCTAGTAAGCGAAATTTTGGATCAAATTCTAGACATGGAGACACAAGTATTGTCATTTGAGGGAACTGCACATCTCTGAACAGGACAACCAGGTATTTCCAACTCTTGGTGCACAGAGGTCATCTCACTTAGACTGGATTAAGCTCATGTGCTTTGATCATTGCCTTGACAGAAGCAATTATAAAAGATTATAGACTGAAAATATCAGATATTCACTCACTCTCCGTAGAATATATGATACTAACAGAAATAGTCTGTCCCTCTTCACAGGGCAACTTAAGCACCTGATCAACTCTAAAGCATTGAAGTTGCTTCTTACTTGAAGTGAGGTGCAGCCCCCCTGACCTGCTCGGTACCCAGGGGCCCTGCAGCTCCTCCACCAAAAGCAACCCCAAGCGCCGCAGTTTTGCGTGTGGCTGGTTGCTGGAGAAGGAGGAGCGGTGCCGGTTCACAGGAGGACACGCAAGGCGTGCGCTGGGATGGCGAACCTTGCCGAGAGGCAAAAGGATCAACTTCAGCAGCGGACTACTGCTCCCACTAAATACAGAGGTGGGGCTCATTTTGGCAAACAACTTCAAAATCAGCAATCAGAGGAGGACAAATTGGTAAGGCTGTGTTTAAAACAGAGAAGAAAATATGGCAGTTAAGCAGCAGTAAAGGAAGTCTACACAACGGCTGTAATGTTAAAGAGACAAAGACATAAGAGAGAGTTGGATGGAAAAACCGTGGCATCTACGTTATTTCACAGGGTGTCTGACTGAAGCTGATTGCTCCTAAAGTGCCGCTTGGCAGTCTTGCAGGCAAAGATATCCTAGGGCCTGAAACTTTCATTAGTAAAAGCTAGAGTCAGATGTGGTTTGGTGAAGAGGACATAGGAGACAATCTCTGGCACCACGAGTCAGCATTTTAACCACTGGAGCTGCTCACTTGCAAGTTTGAATATGTGTTTCTAAAGTCTACTGTATTTGAAAACTTCAGCAGTAGGCTCTTCTGTTCCCTTCTCTTCTCTTCCCTTCCATTCTCTTCTCTGCTCTTCCTTTCCTTTCCCTTTTTCTCTCGTCTTTACAAAAGGTAGGTCTGTCTGCAGCTCAAATGTAGCAAGTACCTTTCCACTCCTAAAAACCCCAAATCTTTTCCTGTTAGTTTTGTGCAACAATGCCAACACAGAACAAATACAGCGTGGACTTCTTCCTTCTCCGTGTGAGATCATGCATACTGTCACTTTGGCCCGGACAAGAGGCTTATTTGAAACATACTGTGCTAGCTAGGAAGTGGTAAAAGCAACTCAGATGTGCACCGATTCAAAATTCAAGGCTTTGCCTCAAAATTTTCTGATAGCTATCAAAGCCATGCCTAATCTCAATGGAAAGTGATGATGGAAATATTATTTTTATCTCTGCCAAAATGAATCTTCCTTCCAGCAAAAATGGTTTAACCAGATCAGAGTGGTATAATTTACACTTCCCCGTGCCAAGCTTTCTGATCCTTGTTCCTGGAATGGCTTCTACAGCAGTTTCTACTGTACAAAGAACGTTTTTCTTGCTTGGAGCTACTTATACTTCTGGAAATAAGGACACTGCTTAAAAGGCTTTGCTTGTAGATACAAGCTTTTAAATCTATATTCTCAACAACTCTGCCACAGTGCACGTAAAATAAGATGTACTAAGCTGATACCAACTATGGACTTCCCGGGGTTTAATAGTAACTCTCTGCTTTGGCTTGTACTCCATGATAATACAGCAGCACAGAACTGCAAAAATTATTCCAATTAGAAGAATTAAGAAGAGAAAACCAACAAGAAGAAATAGCAGATTATGATCTATGATCTATTATGATGACTACCACCTGTATTAAGATATTTACCAAAAGGAGGCAAGATATTGCAGATTAATCTAAGGAAAGATTGTGCCCTTTCTCATTCATCTTTTGGCACTTTCTAACAATATTAGGATAGTTAAATCTATGCAAAAAAATCAAGTCTTCCTGATGATCGAATAAGTCATTACAAATAAAAAAATACCGTATATGTATGATAACTAGCTTGTCACTGTACTGATTGCTAGAATTTATAATTGCTTTATAAATTAGATTTATAAAATTCTAGTTTGTCTAGAACAGAAGACACATCTTCAATCAAAACTACCACCCAGATCCTGTTCTTTCAGTTTTTGAATGTTTCAGGCCAGGCAGCAATGTCCTGGTTATCTTCCAACTCAATGAACAGATGGACAAGTTCATCTCCCACACAGAAAGTGAGACCCATGGCAAGGAACAGTTTGCCAGTCCCAAGACCAACTGGTTATGAAATCAAAACACAACCTCACCTCTGCATCAACAACAAGTACTTATTTCTAAGCACACTTCTACCCATGTGACCAGTCCCATCAACATGAATGGCACTATGAAAGCACAAAGCCACCTGTCTGACAGTCTGCAAGATAATTCCCAAGGTATCTGTCATCTATTTAAACTCCTTTATAACATCCAACACCACATCTTAAAATGAGAAAACGTTCCTCCTCTTAAAATTCAAAATAAATTTCCACAAATAATAATAAAAAAACTATTGTTCTATGATCTGTACAATCTAATAGATCTCTTTTAGGAATTTAGTTTGGAAATGAGTCTCTCAACTTAAAAAATCTCTTTATAAGAGAATTTAAGAACCCATTTAAGAATTCATTTAAGAATCCTTCCACTGCTATATCAGATGCAAGATGTTATGCGCTTACTATGGTTCTTATCCCATGCAAAAGATAAACAAATTGTGACACTTATTGACTGTGTTCCAGGTGAAGACTAGAAGGTTTGAAGGTCAGAAAAAGTATCAAATATTAAAGTTCATTCAATAAATCTTCTGACTGCCTGCTCCCAACATATACTCTCCTAAAATACACAAATATATCAAATAATATCCCAGCAAGGACCCCGGTTTATGTTTTAGGCATCTGTAATGCAGTATTTATCTTAACACAAAAGACAGTGATCTAGCTACAGCAAAAATCTTTATGGGAAGCCTGTGGCCCTCCAATAAGGTGCACCAAGCTAGCGAGTTATAAACACCTCTGAGTCACAGTTAGCTTCCACTTGCAGTATTATGACTGTTACACCACCTTGGACATAGTTTAAAACCATTCCTCTTTATTATATAGTTATTAAGAATAATAAAATTTATGATTCAAACATCCAAAAAGGCTTCTGAAATAATAAAAAAATCATAACACATCTAAATATAATCTCTAAAGGCTGCAAAATTCTCATTTATTTGGTGAGCATAGACACATTATCTTGGTATTTTCATTATCTTGATCCTAAAGGAGTAATAGTTGAAAAGAGCCTTGTAGAAATTGTATGGAACATCTTAAATGTTTAATTCTATCTGGGATTACTCTCCAATCAGAATCTCAAAGAACCAACAGAGAAAAATCAGCTCCTCTCATGTTCCTACAACAGGGATCATGTACACACGCCATAAAACTATGAGATAGATAGGTAAAATTACTAGTAATGAGAATCATCATTCTGACTAACTCTTATCAAGGTGATACTGACTGAAAACATAGCTTAAATATAATAATTTTTTTTTCAATTTACGATGCTTCAGCTCAACATGAGCTCAACGTAAATGTACACAAACTCTGAATATAGTGCTGAATATAGAGATTTGCAAATCCCAAGAGAAAAGAGATCCTAGGTAGCAGCATTCCTTTGTTGACACCAAGTATCAGTGCATGGCCTTACCCTGTGTAGAGACTTGTCAGTATGGGCAGAACTGTGTATTACAGGATCCCTGAAAGTGAAACTTGTTAGTCTCTCCTCATGGCTTGTATAGAGAAATGCAAAAATCTCTCTCTGGCTTGTCAGAGTTTCCATTAATCTAACTTCGGGGGAAATTTAAATATAAATGCTCACACATAAGTTATAGTCAAACATACGATTTTTAATATGAGTCTTTAAAATGTACGATCAGTTAAAAAAAGACAAAAAAGATATTAGTTTAGGGACAAGCAATGTGGCAGTTCACTTTGTGTAGGTACTTGATTCTCAGTGGAGAATATGCTGCAGTTCAAAGACACCTCACTGCTCTGGCTAAGAATTCCTCAAAGTGTCAGGAAAGTGAAATCCCTGCCTTTAGAAAACGTCGGCCTGCTACTGAATTTCATGCTGAGAGCTGTTAGCTGGCCTAGCCACATAACAAGACCCCTCACCTTGACCACAGACCAACAGTGTACTGAGCAGCTATATTACCATCCATCCAGCAGAAAGCATGCAGAATTATGCACCATAAAATATGCAGATGACTATAAAGGTGAAACTCAGTTCAAAATGAAGAGACCTGCAATTAGCTCTCTCTATATGCAATCCAGAGCAAAATTCAATTGCCTAAACTTCCATAACTATGCCAAATTACTTAGGGTATTCTGCCTGCCCTTCAACTGCTGCTATGGATCTCCCATAGTAGGCCCCATGTACAAGTCTCATGCAGGTATTTTGGATACCCGGAGCATCTCCATGGGATTCACAGACAGATGCACCTCACTTGAAGGTGTCTATGTTCCCATGACGTCAGTAGGGATTTAGACAATGTATTTCCTGAGACATAAAAAAGCAGTTGAGCTGCTGATGTTCATTTAGCTGTCTAAACACCATGCTCAGGAAGCCTGGCTTTAAGCTGCCGTTCCAGAAGGATGCTCATCCCCCAGGGATCCTCTGTAATCTCCGTCAGCCCCATGCAGATGTCTCGGGTAACTAGGGGAGTCTCCAATGACAATAAATCCCTTTGCACGGACAAGGGATTCAGTCCTTGGATGTGTAATTGGGAGCTCTAACACCTGACACACACCTAAATTTAGATGGTTTCATCTGGATATGAAATGCATGCAAAGTGTCCAATAACAATAAGACACCAGATACCAGCCTAACAAAAGGCAGTTTTGCTGGAAATAAAAATTAGATTTCGTGTGTCTAATAAGGGGAAATAATTAATGGTATTTTATGTATAAAAATGAGGCAAGTATAGCATTTGAGCTTAACACCTTCATAGAAGAATTAAAACAAACAAACAAAAAACAATAGCAAAAGTATCCCAAAACAAAGCTGTGATTAAAAAAATACATTCTGGAATCAGTTTAAATAAAATGTAAATTCAGGCTCATCTCTCCTAGAATATCACTGTGCAAAACCAGGTCACTCAAAAGTACTGTGCTAGTATTAAACATGAGTTCCTCTCTAAACCTGTTTCAGAGACTGAATGAGCAAAGCTTTAATATTCTGGAATGAATAGTTCTAGTTGTTCTAGTATCAAAAATGATATAAGATGCTTACTGCTTCTTTTCAGTGGGGAAGAAATTAGTTTTGGAACTGCATGAGCTTATGTATTGTTTTATTAACTGGGAATATTTCCCAGTTTACTCCTCTATGTCCTCATCTGACCTGTGATGGTCAGTTGTGGAGAAGCAACAAGCAGACAAAACTTATTCTTGCTTCCTATGCTTTCTGCAACTTGTGCCTGGAGCACTCTCTTTCCCTTTTTTTTCAGATATCTTAAAACAAAATTACAAGATATATGCTGGAATATATATTTGAAATACCACAGGTACACTAATGCAAGTATCTCAAACAGAAACAGTATGTGTGTACATGCATATAAACCTTTATTTTTTCCTGAACCATGACTGTTATTGCATAGAAGTCACTAGTCTATTTATGAATCGGTACTGTCCCTTGTGCATGTACTTCATTACTTAAAAATAAAGCTATAGTAGTTTCAGAAGCAAGTAATTCCTCATCTTCAAAGCAACCTATTTTGTCAGGAGCCTGAATTTTGGTGACTGCTGCACTCTGAATTATGCATGGAGAACTTCTGCAGCAGACATGCTTGGCCACATTTAGCCTCACCTCTCAGATGGCAGGCACCGCAGTCAGGTCATTGTAGCCATAGCCCTGTTTAAGGAGCTGGCAACCTAGGCTCTTAGGAAAAGGCAAGTACGAAAACTAGCTAAATCAACAGAAAGACTCCAGCAGAACTGGCACCAGCCTGGAGACAGCAAATGAGTGACTAAATGTCCAATATCTTCGTCTTGAACGTTTTGCGGTTCTCCAGCCAACTGCTGGCCTCACACTCTCTTTCCTGCCAGGAGGAAACACGTATGGGATTTCACTGCGTGCCAAGGGTGGATCTGACCCCAATGCACACAGCCAGCTCAGAGCACAGACGCTTGTAAAGCTGCACATAAGCTTCACTTTCAGGATATAAAAGTGTGCAGCTTTTCTGTGGATCCCTCCATGTACAAGTCAATATAACACAGTGTCAGTGATGTGTAAGATTAGCAGCTAGCTGTAATTTTGTATTGTGCTGTTGCAGAAAAACCCTGCTTAATGAAGTGGATTTGCTAGGGAGCTCTGGCACTGCAGATGCGGCTCCTCTGCTGCCCATTTCATTTAAGTATGTAGGAAGATTGTGCTCGGCCGAGCTCTGCAAAATCCTCAGGATTCGTGACGCAGTAATGGGTTGGGCTGGACATTCATGAGAACTGTTTGTGTATATAGGCACACACACATGGAAAAAAAGAGCAAGGCGATACTGGCTAAAAACATTGTCCTAAATCATGCAAGAATGACACACGGCTGTTCTGCCATGCTGTTATCTCCAATACCCCCATTCAAGTTACCCTTCTTGGTCTCATTTTCCTAGTGGACCAGCTCCCGCACTCTCAAAGGGCTACAACCTTAAATGCTCTTTAAAATTTAGAACTTACTCTTAAAGCGTTAATGCTCTGTTCAGTTCACATGAACAGTTCTGTAAAAATAGGGCATATTAGGATGTAGATATTTAGTATTGTGTCTTGGATTTAAGTACAAGTACATAATCCAAGTGTTCTTCCAGTATTTCAATTCTCAAAGTAAGCTCATGGAAGTTAAATATTTGGTGGGTGCATATATGAGCGGGCAAAAGGTGGCATTATGCTTGTGCATTTTTTTACAGTTAGCAGAAACTTTTCACAGAACTTTGGAGATTTGGACCATACTTCATCTGCCAAAGATCCAAGAAGCCTCTTATGCCCTATGTTCCTAAGCCTCAACTGAAAAATCAGTTGGTCCAGCAGACTGCAGAGGAGCAGGGATTATTTTTGTATTTGGAGGGGGAAAGAAGATCAAGTCAGACCACATTTGTTTTTTTTTTCTATTGACCATTCTGTAAGAGGCAATGAATAGAAGGTGGTACAAGTATCACATTTCACTGAGAAATACTGACTTTCCATATTTTAACAGGATTAAGGAAGAATTTGCAAATTTTATTTCAACCTATGATTTTATTTCAACCCATGGGTCTAAATAAAGGGACTGGTGCACAAAAAAAGGGAATACATAGTTTTATTCAGCAAATTCCTTTCTGAAACTTCGTCTTCTTTTAACCAACTCAGAAGACAAATGATGCAAAATAAATTTAGTTTGCTGTGAAAGCTTCACTCCCCTTTTCCCAAAATTACATATCAGACTGCCCCCTCTGACATCCTCTGCTAACACTGTTCTCAGTTAGCTAGTCAGGAGGGCACCTGCTCAAGAAACTGCTCTAGGGCAGCTGGTTTGGTAGCTCTGGGAGAAGAAACAACATGTTCATTAGAAGTTAGTCACTACAGAAAACCGCTAGCGTTCTCTCCAAAGACGCCAACAAGACAGAGCAGACCAGGTAGGCTGCTTTGGTTTGCAGGAGCAGGTCATAACCAGCATAAGCAGATGTGTCTAGACCAATACAAAACTCCTACCAAAGCTAATATGGGTTCTCAAATAGCAAAAGATCAGCTTAAAAGGATCAAGCAGACTCAAGTCAGGCCTCTAGAACATACAAAAGACTTGTAAATTATTGCTGGCTGCAAAAACAAAAAGCAGCAGAGACAGCTCAGTCACAGGGATTACCTTCCAGCCTGCATTCAGTTAAAATGGAAGAACTGAGGACGAGAGGGATGAGAAGGGAAGCACTGTGGAAAGCCAGGAGATGCAAAAGTCAGTGGACGCAAAAGCTGAGCAGATCTTTTGAATCAAAACCACTGCAGGATATGTATTCAGAATTTGAACGAACCATATAAAAAGGTTTCTACTGGGTACTCAAAGGAATCTGACTGGTTGAAGCAAGAGGTTCTTTTCCAATCCCTTATTTTATCTTTTTCTCAAGAATTTTTAAGTGCATTTCTTAAGAAGCTTGTTTATACTGGCCTTAGACCCCAAACATATGGTCTGAAAATGCTTTCTCCTAACTTTCAAATATTTTTCTAACATATGAATACACTAAAAATACTTAAGGAAAATAAAAAATTTCTATTAAAAATAACCCCCATATAGTTCTTTCACAACCTTGGTACTAGACAGACTACAACAGGAGCAGAAAACCTAGATACACAACACCAACATTCACTCAACCTCTGTGTGTGCCTTCACCATCTACTGAATTCGCCATCTCTGCAACACTTAGTCTAATCCATCATTTTCATAACAAGTATAACTGACATATTTTTCAAATGATGCACTCAGATTACTGCAACCAAGGTATTTGTATATGCATATAAAATACTTTTATATAAAGTCTATATATACACAAAGAGGCAAAAAGATATAAAACTTACCATCACTTGTAGAGAGAGTGTCATTTGCACAGACCAGTGCCAAAGTAAACAACAGATGCCGAAGATCCATACCTCTAAGTTCTGTAATAATAAAAGATAATCAGAGAGTTTCTTTATAAACTTGTTATTACAGTTACATGATATTTAAGCTACCGTTTAGTTTTATTAAATTTCTGACTGGAGTTAAACCAGAAGTGTATTTAGTTTATAGGTTATTGCCTTGTAAAGTCATATAATATCTTACAGGCTAGGACAATAGAGTCTAGAGTAATATTTTACCGTATATATATTTTTTTAATGGGACCGGCTTATGGGCCACTATTTCATTAAATGTAGAGGAAAAAAAGCATTATTTTCAAAGTCTATCTTGCTTCTAAGAAATAACCAAACTTTCCCCATAACAACCTTTCAAAAATGGAATTCAATGACTTAATCAGGGTAAATGTGAAAAATGTGTGGTAAATGTAAAAATGTGGAAAGAGCAATAATCTCAAAGAACAAAGCTATGATTCCTTTTCCAGGTCACGCTCTCCTAACACTGTGTTTGGCTTTGCAGGCCCCATATAATGCTTCCTGGGACTAGGACTCCATGCAGGAAAAAGGAGAGGAGAGATGCAGTCTTACAGTGCAGCTCCCACACCAGAAAGCGAGAGGCCGTGAGCAGGATAGCCCATCTGGATGCCTAGCAGGGTACCCACCGCCAGAGCGAGCAGCGCTCGCTTAGCAGAGAGAGCAGGCAGAGGAGACAGCAGGAGTTCGAATAACCTGGACTAACCCTCTGTTCTGCTCCCCGCTGGCTTCGTGCGAGACGCATCTCAGCATCCCTGCTCTGCTGGCCTGTCCTTAGGGGCTGCCACGGATGGGGGCTCACACCGAAAACTTCAGTCGGTGCCATTTCTGAGCAGGCACCTTCCGATGGACCCAAGCACATGCAATACATCTCACCACACAGAGCCCCTGGCCCAAGAGCCTTTCCACAAGTCTCCCCAGAAAATACCTTCTTTCTTCTGCCCTGTTTCTTTGCAGAGCACGCATCCCGCAAGCCCATCCCACAATTCCGTATGAGGGACAGGGTTTTGTTCATGCTGTTAATACTTGGCTCTGATAACAAAGAAGGGAAGAGCCCACGCTATGCTGAGCTTGAAGGCAGCACAGCCTTCAGCACAAAACTGCACCAAAAAAAAAAAAAAAGTGCTCATCTGTAGTAGGAAAAAACAGTCATAAATATGGATTACTACCTGACAGTTTACAACAGTGCTAGGAGAACACAGAGATTACTGAAGACCTTCAAAAGCACAGTTAAAACACCCAACAAAGCATGAACACTGAAATGATGCTTGAAAATCTCATGCCATGATGTGAAATTGCCCAGCACGCTGGCCCCCCAGCTCAGAGAGCCCCTGCAGGGATATAACCATGGTTCCACTTTGGGATTTTACTGCAAGTACGACAAATTGTGCTTTTCCTTTTATTTTTTAATTGGACATTTTCTTTCCTCATCTAACAGGAGACTTAATCAGCAGTGTTCAGATAACCAAGTCCACTAATGAGCAACAATCTTTAAATGAGCGTTAACAAAACCGATGCTGTCAGAACTGGTTATTAAACAACAGATTCCCAGCACAGTTAGCAAAGTCTGAAATTCATCAACAACTGCAAGTCACAGACACACTGAGTATATAAAATTTTGCAAACGCTAAATTTACTAAAAGAGTAAAAGAAGTAACTCCCTCTTTTAAATTTTATTACCCCAAGAGAACATATTCACATCGCAAAAAAAATGTAATAATAACAAGCTCCAAATTTCTCGTTCATGCTGTTTAATACAAAACTTGAAAATCAGAAGGTATTTTTCACATTTTCATAACAGCTCTATAATTTTCAAGTTTCAAAACACGAGATGAATTTGTTTCAATCACACTTTAGAGTTTAACCTAGACCCTGAAGAGACAAACCAAGAGACCATCCCACCACATCTGCTTTGACACCTTCACTGCCTTGGGGATTCCCAGCCCGGACTCCCGCACACCCTTCAGCCAGATGTGGTTGGTACATGGCAGAAAGAAGCAGAGTTGCTTGGTATGGAGAGGTGGAGGAGGTTCTCTGGGTCTCTAATGAGCACTGTACAGGATTCACCCCATCCAAGCAGACACAGGTCTGTCCAAGGGCAACTCCCTTATTTCTAGGTGGACATGAAGGAAGGAAAATGTATGGTGAGACTGCATGTATGCTAGTGAGGATCTGGGACAGAGACTGCTCCAAGAGAAGCAGTCTGTGGAGCTGAATCAAGGTGCAGGGAAGGCTGCAGCTGTGGGAATGCACAGGGCTGCAAGAAAGCTCCTCAGAGAGGAGCTATGCTGACAAACCGTGAGGTACATCCCAGTACAACAAGTTCTTGTTAGCTAAGTCAATTGTCCCCTCACCCTCACGTGTATTCCTATTTAAAGGAATTTTATTGTCCACTAATCGTAATTCTCTTACAGAAATGCATTTTGCATTTGTCACTTCCTCTCTTCTCATGCTCTTTCTACCCTATCAAGCAGTTGTCCTCCCCTCCAGCCCTTCCACGTGAGCACTGACTGCTTTTTGGGGCAGGAAGGAGCTGTGCTCTGGTAAATATCCTACTATCAGTCATGCAGTGGACAACTGGAGGTTTTCCACAGCACAAAGAAATTTCTCTTAAAATGTGTTTCTCCAACAGACTCTACCTCTCAGCACAGATATTCCCAAACATCAATTTCCCAGCCCAAATGTCTCCCTAAAGTTTTGTGCTCAGATCTGTGGAAGAGGAAAACAATGTTCTTTTCCTGACTTTATCTCCAGTCCCTCTGCGCTCTCTCTGTACGGCAATACCTACACGCCCCAAGCTCCTTCTAGCCACATTTCTCCCTTCACTTCTCTCCATCAACCTCTGCTGAGTTTCCTAGCAGTCTTCTACAAACTTTCCTATTTATTCTTGCTTATTCTTGCTTAATAGCAGATGCATGAAAAAAAAACATGACTTCTCCACAAAAATCATTAATAGAACCAGTCATTCAAAGCACATTGGGAACAGAGTTCCAGCTTTCAGAAGCACATCACACTGAAGAACTCCGTTAACTAGAACACTATCAATTCTACTATATGGCCATCCACGACATGAATATCCTGTTCTTTATCTGCTGCTGTGACTGGGAGCTACCTCCGAGGAAGAGTGGTTTGACAGCCAGAGTGCTAACCCAAGAGTCTGGAAATAAATTCCAGACTTCAACAATCATTTTAAACTTAAATGAGGTTTAATTGCTGCATACAAAAATAATCCCATTCCAGTATCGCTCTTTTGCTTGGGTTCACAGACTTGTTTACATACCTACACGCAATAAACTTGATCAGGAAATTGTTTAAGTTAATACAGCCAAAAAACTTCCACAAACATTTATTGTAACAAATCTGCTCGCTGACCTCGTTTATCGTTATGACTCCACAAAGATGCACCCTGGGAGCAGAGTGGGGACAGCACAGGCATGGGAACGGGCAGCCAGGGTTGAGGACAGATTGCCCATCCTGCAGCAGCTACCATTTACTTGAGATTAAGAGCATTTGCAGGGCTAGGCTGACCATTTCAGCTTCCTGCTTAGTCATAGACCTTGACCAAAACATTTAGCGCTGAATGAAATAGGCACTGAATGAACTTAGGTTCCTAACCTCTTAAGTTGATCAAAATCCCTGCTTAATCTCTCAATTTTCTTCAGTAAAATGCTGTACAGAAATAAGCGCAGCTTCTGCGGAAGACCAGAAATGCTCCGTCATGGCAAGGCAAGTCAGTAGTGTGCTGTTGTTCAGTTCAAATCCAAATCTGGAGTCCTCCAATGAGGTGTCTCTCCAGACAAGTGTCATGTGGGATAAAAATTCAACAGGTGACTGAATATAGCCAATATACAGACAACACTGAGCTCAAAACCCATCAGCATTCTTTAAAATACAGATAGGCTACGCATCATCCTTTGGGCAGGAAGTAGGAGGGCCCACATCAGAGCCCAGAGCCCATGGGCTGGGTTTGTATTCAAGATCTTCCATAGGCAAAGGGATCTATAGTATCTGCAAGAGCTGTGAAGCACTGGGGATTTTGCAGCCTTTCTGTGTCTACAGAGAGCTCAGCAGAGCTGCAGGGAAGATTACCACTTCTAGGCGTGTTGGAGGTCAAGGGTATGCTGTACAGCCACAGCCCCGTAAAGGCAACTAAATAGGCATCTCAAGGGACAAAATCTGTTCCAAAGCAGGAGCTACACCACCACAACACTGCTTTCAGTGGTAGAGAAGAAAATTTCTGAGAAGATTCCTCTGAAGGACCATGTGCCCCATCAGCACACAACTACTGTCTGCAGAATATTCTCACATATCTGTTTTGTAACAGTCCACTGCTATTCCTCAGAAACCACTCGTGCAAGGTCACTGCCAACAAGAACAACATTGTTTAGAGGCTGCAGCATTAACCTGGCAGACACAACTTCTTGCTTCTTATCAGCTTTAGGAGAAAACTGATCTTTTAAAGTCTAGTAATATCCGTCCAGCAGCACCTACTCCTGTACATGACGAAAGACAAATGTCACTAAGTCCCTGTTGCTTAACATCACAAAATTTTTCAGCGTCCGTAATGCATGTTATTCTAAGGAATAATAGTCTACATTTTACCCAACTCTTAAAGCTTGCAAGAAGGAAGAGAGCTAAAACCAGAAAAAAATTACAACAGCTGACTGTCCTCAAGGCAGCTGAAACTTGACCACAGGAACATTTGGCTAGGGGTCAGCTCAGGCTAATTGCTTCAGTAGAGAAAGGGAGCCAGGAGTTATAAAAAGGATTTAAAAAAAAAAACAACACACTTCTTGGCCATTTTCTATAGCAATGCTGGAATATGGTCAATCACAAGTGAATCTAAACACAACTCTTCTCCAGTGGGACATAAATATAGTCAGTATTAGACAGTAGGAAGGCAAGTTAGGAAAAATCTTTAAGAAGAGAAATCCTACAGATTTGTTTCCATCTGCTCTGGTTTGAGTAGCATGTTAAACCCACAGTAAGTCACAGCAGTTCTGTTGTTAAGCAAAACTTGCCTCCTTGGTAAAATATTTAGGTTTAGATAGTTCCTGAATTTGAGACCAATAGGAGAGTAAAGAAAACCTTTTTGTTCTGTTCACTAAAACTGTGCCTAGGAAAGGATTTCTGCTTTTGCCATCTTCATTAACTCACTGAACTCCAAATATGAGAAATTTTTTTCCCCTGTAACCTCCTTTAGTTTAGACGTGCTTGCCAAAGTAACACATGTACAACTATTCCAGAACCAAAGGTGTTTTTCTTTTTGCTGCAGTCAGTTTTATTGTGTGGGTTTTTTTTTTTTTTTGTACAATTGCTAAATTTCATTATTCCATCAGATCAAGAATAGGAAAGGACACAAGAATTTACAACATGTATGAGCACACAAAAATACTTCCCTCACAAAATAGCTAAGACTGCTGAAAAAGAAAAAGAAAAAGTAGAATATTACACCAGGCTCTCAAGTTCTGCGCTGCACTGAACCACACGTTTATGTAAGTATCGAACACATACACACATATCCTTCTAAAATGCTTTTAGGCCTTTACTTACATTTGCAGTGTGTAGACTTCTCACAAGTGAACTCATGGCAAGATTTGTGCTACCAAAAGAAAATCTTCTTCAGTGTTTGCATAACATAATACAGACAGGTTTGGCTCAATATGCATAGCTGAAATCACTTTGCCTGCTTATCCTCATTCCACTGAATGCCAATAAGACAGAGTCATTCTGCTGATGAAATGAGTTAGAGCCCTTCAGCTCAACACAATCTAAAAGGGCTGTGGACCTAAGGACTTCTTTCCTTGTGAGCTGATATTACAGATTGAGTCATCAGCAGCACTTGGATGAATGCCTGTTTTTACAGCATCCTCGTCTGTGTGTTATATACTCCGCTGTGTTTAGAAGCAGAAATAATAAATTGTCTCAATTGGTATGAATTCCATTCACCTAGTCTGTGTGGAAGCCCAGGATATGAAAAGAACTGGGAATAATATCACTGAATCACTGAAACAAAGATTATTCACTGCAAATAAAACAACTTCCAAGGAAAAATTAAAAAAGGCATCACTGCGAAAGAATGAAGGTCTCTGGCATAAAACAGCAATGATTATGCATGGTTTGACACCAATTTGAGGATCATTAAAAGGCTCATCTTTGTGACAGAGTAGAAGTACAGAACAGAGACACTTTTGTATCATTAAGAGTGCTACATAAACTAAAGAATTTATAATGAAGTATTAGAATTGGAAATGGCACTTCCTACTCGGGTGGGTCCCTTTAAACCAAAGACAGAGTGGCAACTGGTTATCACCTATTACATGCTGTTAAGGAGCCTTCCTGTGGATCCAGAGTTTGAACACCGTTCTGGACTTGCACTGAAAGCTAAGTCACCCCAGAAACTGATCTAGGAAGCCAAAGGGGGATAAATATGTGATATATCATATCAGTTCCTGACAGTAACCTGAGGGACAAGATATGTGCAGGAAGGATCTAACCATAAAACTAGTTTATCATCTCTTTCAGAATAAAATTGCTGAAAGCGAATTAAAGGTATATTTTAAGTTTCTACCTACCATGAAGGTAGAAAAGTTTTCAACTTCAAAAACATTCAACTCCTAAAAGATATCACAGCAGCAAAACAGATGCATCTCAGCTGAAAGCTACCGTAACATCCAGCTGCTATCAGGCAGACAGGAATTTGTGAGTTGACACTCAGTTCTACATGTACTTGTATTGCTAATGAAAAGAATTCAGGCCTACTGATGGGAATGGCAGTTTTTTCAGGCTATAAACACTTTTCTCAACTACAGTGGTATCCAGCTTTTTATGCCATTTGTAATAATATACAGCAAAGTGAGAGAATTTTTCTATGTAAGTGAAAATATATTCCATTCTGTTTAAAGAAATATAATGCATCGATATAATGCATTAAGTATTATGACAAGAAAAAGAAATGTCTGAATTTGTATCTAGAATCCCCCTCAGGTAACATCCATTAAAAAAAAAGTTTCTTCTAAATTGCCAAAAGAAAATAATTTTAAGATAATAATTCATACATTACATAGGAAATTAAATAATATTCCTAGCGTTGTAAAACATTTATGTTCCAGTGTTTAAAAACAACAACAAAAAAAAGTAGTTTTCTGTATTTTGCTACTAAGATTAAATCTGTTATAATGCAGCATCTTGCCCCTAATCCAGCAAAGCAATAAAGACATCTGATCTTAAACAGGCAAGGCTATTTTAACATGAGAATATTTAACACAAGAACATGGTTAAGTAGTTCACCTAGCAGAGCCAGAGCTCTCAGCACCTGGCAGAACGTTGAAGACCTTGAGCATGGACATCTGGGGAGAAAGCAAACTGCGTGGCATTGGCAGGAGTTTGGGCAAGAACACAGGTGTAAGCCACAGGAAAATTCACATACGTAATTTTAAAGAACCTTCTTATACATGCTACCAGAGTGTACCTTTATAGCAGGCCAATTCTATTGCTCCAGTTGGGATAAATATGCCAGTTAGCGCTCTGGCAAATATAAGATACATTTCAGGAGATGTTCTCTGATATAATCAGTTGATTGTGGACAGGGTCAGCTCTTGCAAGAGAAATTTTATGCTACAAATGAAGCCTCTGCTAACTTCAAGTGAAATAGGTTTTGGTTGTACTTAATATCTTTGAACAAAGCATTCCCAACTTCCTTTAATGACCTTCAACACAGAACTGCCTTTCATATCTCAAAAGGCTGAATTCCTGAAGGTTTTCCCAAAATACTCAATGGGGTTTAATTTTCAATAATATCTACAAAAAAAAAAATTCTCCAGAGAAAATATCTCCATGAAACTGTAAAACTCAAGTTCAAGACCCTGGTACTTATCCTAAGACTAATGGAACCTACTTGACAGCTTATTAGTATGAGACAAATGAGTTATGTGGTCCAACACACGCTAAATTATTCATGTGCTGCAAATCAGATTAAAGACTGGATTACAAGCTTTGTACAGCATTACGGAAGTTACTGACTTAACTACTGCATTAAATGAGAGCTGGTAGCTGACAGACAAAGGATTTTGGCAGGATTTCAGGACAGACACTCCTGAGTCCAAGTAGTCACATATTTACATTGGTCATCCAGAGAGGAGCATAGAATGTACACATGCCGCTACTCATCATTTTCTATTGCTTGGCAATATAAAGATAACCATATAAAGATTAATTAGCTTGACCAAAGGTACAGCTGTAAATAGTGCATTAAATTGATGCAACTTTCTGTGTCTGGAAGTAGCTATCATTTTAAACAATGATTTAATCAATAGATTTAATTTACATCTGTAATTTATGCATGGAAACTAACTTTTAAGTCTGGTTTAAGCATTTGTTCAAAAAATCTTTTCAAATAACTTCAGGTAAAATTATGTTTAAAATGTTCCATAGTAAAAAAATAAACACACGCATTAGATAAGGAGAACCAGTATGTGGAACTGCTTTCCAGTCTCTCCTGTAAAACCCTATTAAAATTGTACCCTGGCCCTTTTCTCCATGCATTTTCTGCTTCAAGTCCTTATGCATCTAAATATAGAAGATGTGCACAACTACCAAGAAGCAGCCTAGTGTATTCAACATTTTGCATAATTGCATAAAACATTTGAAATAGTCATATAAAAAGATTATGAGCTAGATCTTTAGTTGGTGTAAATTGACAAAGCTGAGAGATGCTGAATGTTACCAGCATAAGGATGTTATTCAGTACTTTTACATGTAGCATCACTAAAACAAGTTTTCTTAAGTAGCAACTCCTAAAGAAGAGCTCATGTCTCTCCAGACCTTTGATAAAATTTTAAAATGTCAGTTCACTTCTCCCTCTATTTGCATTAGTGAGATCTGCATATTAAAACACCCAAATAACAAGTTTGAAGTATATTTTTATGAAGTATTGCACATGTGAGAATATATCATACTTCAATGAGATATGAATATACTTTGTTGAGATGAGAGAATATTTTGATGACAGAGTATTAAGGAAGTAGAGATGTTAACTGCACAGCAGGTGGTCAAGCTATCTTGATTTTTTTTAAGGACAGTAAACCAAATAGCCCATGATAATCTGTAGATTTAGTGACCTATTAAGAGTTAGTGAAGATAATAATCATCCAGTAAATTTTCCAAGCGGACACTTGCAGTTAGCATGGCACAAAAAGGAAGTTTATGTTCTAGAATAAGAAAGGGAGATGACAGGTTCTAATTAGAAAGTTTTAACTGTAATTGAAAGGAGTTACTTAAATCACCTAATGTTTCTTCACAAAAAAACCAACTAAGGTGCTAAATATGAGTACTAAAGGAAGCGTACCAAATCTGTATATAAAGAAATATTGTAATACTTTCAGACAATCTTTCCCATCAGCAAATCCTGAAGCAATCTACAGTGAGGGTGAGTGTCATTAACCATTTTACAATGAGGAGCAGGGTTGGGATGGACAGCATCCCCTTTCAGTGTTTCCCCTATCAGGGAACATTAGTGAACAGGTGAAATCAAATTAAAAACAGATATTCTGCAACTTGCATTATAAACAGAAGAGCTATTCAATGCATGCCTGGCAGGGGAAGAGCAAGTCTGCTTCTGGACACCCTCTCCTTCACTAGTCCATCATGTACTTTGCAAATAAGAAAGTTAAATTTTGGAGCAAATTCAAATACTTTTTATTTTAATATTCAGTACGTTCATATTACCCCATTTCTGTTATTGCTGTTTTACAGAGCAACGAATAAGTAGATTTTTACAGGCAAAATTTGCAAAGTATCTGCTCTGAGGAACAGCTGAGAGCACAATCCTTCATCCACCACTACCAGAATTACTGCTTATACTCATATCGATTTTGCGAGGGCTAGTCACAAAAATAAATTCCATATGAACTTAATTCGTAAAACTTAATTCTTCTGCTAGTTCGAACAGCAGCCTTGACTAATCCATTTCCATACTGAAACAGGGAACAATGCTACTTTCACATGGACTTGTCAGCAAAACACTTGGAGGAACTAGTTCTCTTCCTTCTGATCAGCATGTTTATATCATCCTAGTCAATACTTGGAGTCATGTGTGGAAACTTTCTGCATACAAGTGGAATCATGGTTCCTTCATTTACTTGGGAAGGAGTATGATTGTCTCTTCTGGGGAGTTCTTACACTTATTAGGATTAATACCACTGGTAACATTATTTTTGGAGAGATAAAAGGTCTCCATCTGAAATAAAAATGGTCAAATAAATACATAAAACTTATATATATATTTAAACGCTATTAATCATTTACTCCCAAAATGTGTATGACACAATCACATTTGAACTGTGGATGTAATGTGTAATTCACAGTGAACATAAGGAGACTGATTAGCCCCAGGTTCTATTGCAAAGTGTAGGGA
>NW_010583649.1:166774-185253 GCF_000705375.1 Tinamus guttatus | reverse complement strand
GCTTATCATTTATCCCAACATTACTAAAATGGTAGAATATCATAGTAGATGGAGCTTTGACTTTCAAATTAGCCTGGTGTACAAATTAGTCCTGATTTTCATTTCACTTATTGCATAAAGGTTTGCCTTTAGCAGCATAAATGATAACAGGTGACTGAGCTTGTACACTAAGAGGAATTATGACTCAGTAGAGGTCATTCAAGTAACATATTTTGCTTTTGTTTCTACTGCAGTTTCTAAAAGAGATAGTGTGCAAAGATGACTGAGACCGGACCCATCACATTCACAGCTGGCCCTAAATATAAATTCATACAAGCTGCCCTCACCACATGTTTAAAAAAAAAAAAAAAAAGTGCTCAAAGTCTGTAGTCTTCTCATAGCTTAGAAAATGAATCCAGATGTTAGCTTTCTATGGGTTGTGGAGAACAATTAACTGCAGGATCACTTGGTAATCTACTAAATTAATTTCTTGGGCAACAAATCTGGTTTCAGATGGTTTGGCATTGATTTGCTGTCTCCCTAGGAAGGCAGACTGTCCTCCCACCTCAGCCAAATTCTATAGCACAACTCGTGGGGGGAAAAAAAATACAAAGAAGAAAAAACATAAATTGTGGGTTAGCCAGCTTTCTCATGAATAGCCCAACTGGCAGGAAAGCACCCAACAGATGTACCCTTACAGAGTAGAAAAGCCCCCAAAACATAGAACTTGAAGAGTTCTTATGTTTGTGTTTTAATTTCCTTGTTTTTTGTTTCTTTTTTTTTTCCACAGTGGAAGGACAAGAGTTCATTAAATTTTAACCCTTAAATGATTAAAATATGTACAAAGCTTAAGTTTCTTGATAATTGCTGTAGAAGATTCTGCGGTGTATACTTACATACATGTTTCACGCAGGATCTTGAATTCCACTAGAATTCTGTAAAAGCTAAAAGTAGTAGAGAGCCAGAGTAGAAGGGGATACCAATGAATATGGAATATTCTCAATTTTTTAAAAAAGTATATATTTGGGGGAGTATATTTTTACACTTACTCTGCTAGTTTATCATCCGTTTTATGTATACTTATTACTAAAATATGACTGCCTCTGTAACTCTTCCTCATAACAGTCATAATACCTTGTTTTGCTAGACTCATTCAAAACCAAATCTGGAGCTGAACCCTTCAATCAGCATGATGAATTGATAAAGCAACATTATGAGGAAAGACGAGGACAAGACGGTGCTCAAGAGTAGTCAGCATGGATTCATCAAGGGGGAATCTTGCTTGATAACCTGATAGCCTTCTATGATGGAATGACCAGCTGGATAGATGAGGGGAGAGCGGTGGATGTCGTCTATCTTGACTTCCCCAAGGCTTTTGACACCATCCCTCACAACATCCTCCAGGGCAAGCTCCAGAAGTGTGGGATAGATGAGTGCACAGTGAGGTGGATTAGGAACTGGCTGGATGGCAGAACTCAGAGGGTGGTGGGCTAACACATGTTTCTTTGCTAGCTTTGTGAAACAGTAGTTTAATGCTCAGTGTTCAGGATTGAATGAACATTTTTAGGGCATTTACTATGCACAGAATTTTTTAAACACAACAGTAAGCTGAAAATTTTCATTTGACAGCAATGATTTTTTTCATTTATATTAAAAATGCGGCATTGTTTTCTCCAGCTGTAGTTTTACTATTGAACATCACTAAAATTACAAAGCAGCTGCACCCACTGCATCAACATTTTTTGTTTCATTTTTACAAGATCACAGATAATTAACATTTTATTTTGAGAGCATTTTTTCTTTAAAAAACAATCCAGTAATCATCCATTTTTAATGCTTCAAGACAAGAATTTGTCTTTGATATCATTATTATAGACATCACACATCTGTAAATTTGAAACAATAGGACAGGAAATACCTTCAGAAGAACTGCCATTGCCTTTGAAGTCAGTATATATATATGGTGTAACACAAAGGTAATTTAGGAGGGGGTATAGCTCAGTGGGAGAGCATTTGACTGCAGATCAAGAGGTCCCTGGTTCAACTCCAGGTGCCCCCTGTGCTTCTTTCAGAGGACGGGGATGGTCTCTTTTCAGTGGTGGGCACTGATAGGACTAGAGGAAATGGCCGGGAACTGAAACATCAAAAATTCCATAGGAACTTAAGGAAAAATTTCTTAACAGTGAGGGTGACAGAGCACTGGAACAGGCTGCCCAGAGAGGTTGTGGAGTCTCCTTCTCTGGAGATCTTCAAAACCCGCTTGGACACAGTCCTGTGCCACGTGCTCTAGGTGACCCTGCGTGTGCAGGGGGGTTGGACTAGATGAGCTCTAGAGGTTCCTCCCTTCTATGATCATAAAGCTATAAAAGGCTTTTTTAAAAATAATTAAAGATATATACGTTTTTGGTCTACTTGTAACACTAGCGGTCATAGGATTTGGATCTGATCCTGACTGCATGCTCATGGACCCAATGGTTGATATATAGCTTATGGTAGTTTATGGTACACAAACAAGCTGTCTGATGAGAAAAGTATTACGACATGTTGGTATTAAACTGATGGACATATTTATTGTCAATATAACATCTGCACACTGACTGTCAATTTTAGACAGGTTCTTCCCTGGATAAGCCAACAAGTTTCTCCAAATTGCAGAGCAAGTGATCACAGTCAGCTTTATTTCCATTTCCTTAGCATTCCTCAAGCACATAGCACCACAAAAGGTTTCTGTACACTGTAGGTTGTACTCCACTGGAAGAAAATTAGCTGATTTCTATTTGAAAAAAAAGAAGTGTGCTAACTTGGCAGCTGGATACGTGTAAGGAAAGCAGTTAAGGAAACTTCAGTTACTAGAATATTTTAGAGCAGCTATTTCTCAAACACCTCTGCTACTTTCAGCCAAATATTATATTTTTTTCCAGTATATTCAGCATAACTGCCAACACTGTCAAAATCTATTTAAAGCTGTGCTTCGTGTGTTATCTTCCATTTGGGTTCCAAATGTCAATGAGACACAAACTATTTTTGCCCCATCTGTGGCTACTTTTAGTACTTCAAGTATGAAGGTGTGCGTTTAATTTTTAAGGATAGGATAGTGCATGTTGATTTAGGAAAATGAATTCCTTAGAGTAGATCACTTTATTAAATCTCAGTTTAGAAATTGTGCAGATGAACATTCCAACTGGGCATAATGCATTAAATGCCTCAAATTCACAGAAGATCAGTAGATCTGCTTTCAGTAAATCGCATGAAGTGCAGCTACTGCCAAAGGTGTATTAAAAGGTAAATATATAAAGGCCAGCCAATCAATGCATAGGTATACTTGGGAATAGTTATCACATTTTCAGTTCTTATCTTAATCTAAAACTAATTAAGCATAGATAATGCAAGTTATAGGTATATAATTTTCTGCATATCTGATCAGCATAATCTCCCTTCCCTTATGATCACATCATCCTTGGAGAAAATTAGTTCCTATTCCCTGTGCCAAAATGTTCTCCAAGACTAGTTAGTCAAATGTAGTTAGGGAGAAAACATCATAAAAGAAAGCACCGAAGAAATGATTTTTACCATCCCAGGATTCACTATCAATTTCCAAGCATGGTCATGCTTGGGAGATAAAAAGTCTCCCTTGATAATGCCACATTAGTTTAGACTCAAGTATGGCACACTGTATGAGTTCATACTATACTATAAGAGTTCAGTATTATTAGCCCTCACTTACAAGCAGGAAACTGAAACATCACAAAGATGAACAAGGTGGTGGAATCGCAGAGGGAACCAGCGGTGCTCAGAAGCAGGTGCAGGCTCCAAGGCCACGCTGGGCATTTCAAGTACTAGACATGCTTCTTGCACTGCTGCTTGAAGAGCAGTAAGAGCAAGGCAGCTTAGCTGGGGACCAGCAGGGCTGGTGGCCGCAAAAAGTCATGAGAACAGAACACAAAATAAGGTTTCTGTGTGGTGGTGTTACCATGTTTCTGCTATGAAATTATTTCATACGAGACATCAAGGTAACCACAAAAGAAAAGGTTTTGGTCGAGGAGGTCCCTAATAACTGTAGGTTAAGCCTACTTTGCAAACATAAATAATAGGCAAGTTTTCAGTATTGTGATCATTTAAACTGATCAGTTAATCCCTAGACAAGGCTCTAAAGCACATATTTATGGCACAATAAATACATACAGAGTTCAAGCATGTAATTTTAGAAACATTAAAAATGTGGACAATGGGTAGCAAGTTTTGCCTATATGCTACCACAACCAAAGCAAACAAAACCTAAAATTTCTCCTCTGTTTAATAAAATAACATTTATGTATGCTTAGATAGAAATAGCCAGCCAAGTTGCATAAAACTGATACGGTATACGGAAGCTGGTTGTAAAATCTTGTGTAATTGCTTAATGATAGATAACAGCTTTCCAGTTCCAGGCCATAATCAATCACAAGCCTAGATCCCTTATACCGCACATTATTTCTGCAGTGCTTTTGATCCTTACTGCAATTGGATTAAACTCATAGGAATACACTCCAGAAATAAATCAGACCAAATACATACATTCAAACTGGGCATCATTTAAGCATCATTTAAACCAAGACTGGTCACATGGAAGATCATAATAAGCATTTTAAAACTCTGGCTCCATAAAAAAAAAAAATCAATTTGTTTCAATGTTATGCATTGAAAATGTCAGGCAATTAACATTTTCAGTAACTTTACAATGGGAAATGTCTCATGAAATAAAAAAAATCCCAAAGAAAAAAAAATTTAAGAACTCTACCATTTCACAGCCCCTTATCACAAAGGATAGCCACTAATGTTCAGTAGAATAAGCTTGAAGACTTAATTCAAGTATTTCTATTGTTTGGTGGAACATGAAAGAGTTAAGATTCCTGAAGGGGATTCTGTATCCTACCTATTACCAATACCACCCTCTGCAGGAACGGAGTGCAGGAATTGGGAGGACTCTCTGCAGAGCACCAGGACTCAATCCCATAGCTCTGCTTAGTGAACATTTATATATAAAGTTACTTGCAGGTAGCTTTTCATAGCTTTCATAGAATGCTTAAGGTAAACTAAGGTTATCACAGTACCTCAAATGTCAGGGGGTACAGATGATGCTTCACACGTCCCTCAGATTAGCTGCAAAATGTGACCACCTCCAGCCATCCCAGCACCTACGCAGAAGCAGGAAAAACAGAAAACAGATGAGTTCAGGCACAACAAAGGTCACGATGGTGCAAAAACGCCATACCAGAGCCCTAAACAGTGTCCTGACAGTGTCCTCCATCAGGAAAGACCACCTCAGGAGAGGCCACCAGCTGGGCCCAAACAATGGAGCCACCTGCAGCACAAACGGCCATGCGGCCCGGGATGCCTCCCCTGCCTGGCATCCTGCCACGTTGCAGCGCCCAGCACTAACCTTGACATTAAAACGAACCAACACAGACTTAAGTGGCTAAAAGAAGTCAGAGAGACTGATCAACACTAATTTACTGCGTGTATCTAAGATATAAATCAGCTGGACTGGACGAAAACTCCAGATCATCAAGGACAATTTTTGGGTGAATAGTATTTCACTCCTACTACTTTAGAAAGCAAAATTTTAGCCTAGTGACCTATGAGCTGCTTATTTCAAGAAAGTAATACTTTCTTTTCCTCTGAAAAGACAGTATGTAAAACTCACAGGAAGATGGCAAGCTGTTAAAAAAAGAAAGTACAAAGGTACATTATGGCCACTGACAGAACTAGAGGTAATGGCCACTAACTGAAGCACCAAAAGTTCCACAGGAACTTAAGGAAATATTTCTTAACAGTGAGGGTGACAGAGCATTGGAACAGGCTGCCCAGAGAGGTTGTGGAGTCTCCTTCTCTGGAGATCTTCCAAACCCGCTTGGACGCAGTCCTGTGCCACGTGCTCTAGGTGACCCTGCGTATGCAGGGGGGTTGGACTAGATGACCTCTAGCGGTCCCTTCCAACCTTAAGCATTCTATGATTCTATGATTATTTTGCTCAGAATTCCTAGGCCTACTTCTAACTGCGATATTTGGCCGAGTAGCATTAAAAAGACCTTAAATTAAGAGCACTTTTAAACTTAAGATATATATATATACACATATACACAGACACACTAGTTTAACATAGGAGGTTACTTCTTTCCAGAGATGGAAGGATCCATTTTTCTGACTGGAAAAAAGGGACAGATCCAGGAAAGAAGGGAATACGTTTTTTTTCCCAGCAAAGCCAATAATAATAATAAAATCTTAGCTGATTCTGAGCACATATGCGATGGAAATTTTGATGTACACAGATGACATTGATTCACCCTGGCTGAGCAGGAGGGCTGGACTAGATAATCTCCTGAGGTCTCTTCCAACCTCAATCATTTTGTGACCAGAATTTTTTCAAGAAAGGTGCTGGTTGGTACCATCAAGAGTAATTTCTCTGATCTCCTTTTTGTCAGACTTGTTAAGTATCTTAATAAGTCAGCCACGGTGCTGACTAATTGAGTGATTCACAGGAATCTAGTTTCTGTTGGGTGGGACTATGGGACATATGGGACTCTGAAAAGTATCTCTCAATATCAGGCTCAATAACTAAGGAATAACCAGGAAAAGGAAGCAGTCTGCAGAAAAAACACAAATAACATGCAGGGAAATGTTGTCTACATTGAGACTGAATGCGACCACATTGAGCTAGGCTGAATGAGAAGGTTGTAATATTTTAAATAAGTGTTTTCCCTGATGAAGTGCTAGAACTGGATTAACAAAGTGCAGCAGAAATTCTGATTTACAATCATAAAATTTTCTGCCTTTCTTATTTATTTTTGTATTTTTAATACACAAACAGATCTCTAAACAACAAAGAACTGAGTGCAAGATATAATAGATTGAGAATGAAAATTTCACCATATTTTTCAGAAACCTTCCTTCATTGCAATGGCAAAAGGTTAAGCGGCACCTCTGTAATAGTGTTAAAAAAAAAAAGGTAACAGAAACAAAAATCATCTACACAAAAATCCTTGAACCTTGAATCCTTTAAAAATTATACATATTTCCAGGCAAAAGCAAAAATAATATGCAACATCACTCAAGGTTAAAATAAATTATTCTATGTGTTCAAAGTGAAATCCGTAAGCAGGGTTCTCTCATGATTAGCATCATTAAATAGTAGGGCTGGATAATTTGTTACATGAAAGGGCTTTACATTTTGCACCATAAACACGCACCAACAAGTTCTGACATCCCATTTTTCAGAAAGGGCTTGCTCACTTCTTATGAGGTTGAGAGTCTGATTGCTTGTCCAATTTATATATATTTCTGCAAGGCCCATAACATTGATTGGATTTGTGATTTTCAGAAGAACTCTTAACCCCACAGAAAAATAAGCCACAATTCTCTTTTTCAACAATAAAGGGCTTCAACTGCAATGAAGTAATAACATGTAAGGCAGCTGTTGACTGAAATGAGCTAACAAGAACTACTGACAAATTCCTGTTTCAAAACACTTGGTAGGGTATTAGCAAGTGGAAATGATCTCCATGTGACAAAATCAGACTCCTACTACAAAAGCAAAGGGAAAAATTATTCCAGTAGCTTTTCCAAGATATTTTGAAATCCCACTCAACAGCAAAAAAGATTTAGCTACTTTAAGGGCAACAGAAGGGAAATGTCCTAATTTCAGTTTACCTAATTGTACTCAGAACATTTTGTTTCACTCTTGGTTGCAAGTGGTGATAGCACGCAGACCGCATGTGAAGACAATGCTTGTTTGCAAGGCTGCAGCTGAGAACAGGGCACACAAACATGAAGACAGCTGGATTTGTACTTGGCTCTGCCACTCCAGTACATGTGAAAGAGAGGCAGTACGGTACACAGAGTAACACGCTATATGTTTATATGGCAAGCGGCCACTTTCAGTGATCTTGGAAGAACATCATCTCCAGGAAAAGAGCATAGTTTTGCATGAATAGATTACACAAGTGAGTGTTTCTTTTCTTTTCTTTTTTTAATTCTAATCATCATAATGAACCCATGTGGCAAACAAAAGGATTGCAGCACTGAGTTAAAACAGGGACTATCCAGGACTAGTCTGGCTTCCCGAACTCATTAACAGGCTTAGTTCTGTATTGGAATTTCAAGATTCCACCAGAGATCTGTGCCCATTAGATCTCTTTAAATAGCTCACAAACTAACCTGTTAGAAAAGGAAAAAGTGGAATGGTGACCCAAACACGCCAACAGACCTTTTGTCTGGATTTTTGTCTAAGTCAAGAAAGACCCAAACTTGTAAATCCTCTTTAAAAAAAAGATATATATATATATACGCACACACACATACATATATATATATAGTTTCCCGAGACTGCTCTGCAGTCAAATTTAAGGCAGGCAGGATAGAGCACTCCACTGGGTATCTGTGCAGACAGCTGCTCTCTAGGGAGAGGGCTGACCAAAACTAAACCACCACTTATCTCTAACGCCTGGGATTTGCACAGACTCCAGTGCCCCCATATGCACTCACTGCTCCCCCTCCCCTCATTAAATCAGATAAACCTTTCAAGGTTTAAGTCTTTTACTGGACCACATTTCTGTTCTTACAGATTTGGCAATCTTTGTCTCTTTGATATAATAATAACCAGAACATTTTCTTAGCAGCACTAAGCTGAGCATCAGCTGATATTTCCTTTGGCATGCATAATTTTATGTTTTACGCTGCATTATGCTTACAAATATATTTTTGGGCAGGATAGCTTAAGAGGTCAGCACTACAGTCCAAGAGCAAATACAGGAATTAATACACTTTCTTGGGTCGCAAAGAAACTTCCATCATTGTAAAGCACATAAGCAGACAAGAAGTCAAAGTTTTCTAATTAGGTACTAATATTGTACTTGACATACAGGATAGATTCTATGGTATCCAGAAGGAGTATTCAGGCTGTCTTTCGTGAGTGAAACAAGTCATAATCCCAGCTACAGTTAATAAGCAACTACTTGAACTGAGGGAAATGTTCTGAAGAACTGTTTAGTCGATGTTTAGGTAAAGTATTTGGAGATCTAGGTGGCAGGAAAACCAAAGCACTACCAGCTGAAACTCTGGCTCACATACCAACTACATAAAGGGAAGCTTCTCTGATAAATTAACAGGGAAACACCAAGCACAACCTGCAAAAAACCATAAATAATAAAAAAAAAAAATTAAAGAATTATTGTAGCTAGGTCTCACTGAGCCAGTTCACACACGAGAGGTTAATCAACTTCAAAAGAGCAAAGAGCTGGGGATGTTATTTAAAGTCTGGGACATCTTTTTATAATGATATAATTTTTATAAAGATAATCCCCCCCTTTTTTTTTTTAAGAAAAAGGTAAAAGATAATTCAATTATTAATAACGTACATGTGGGAGAAGCTACTGATATCAGATTGCTTTTTAATGAGGTAAGAGAGACACTGAAGAATTAAAAATAGAAATATGGAAAATAAATAAGATTTTACAACCTCCCCAAGCAATCTATCCCATTGCTCAACTATCCTTTCCTCCTAGCAGGCTATTCTAATAAGTACCTCAAGCCTCACTTGATGCAATTTAACCACTCCACCCTCCCCCCTTTTTTTTTTCTTTTGTAAAAAGGCACAGTCCTCTAACTATGAAGGATATTACAGTTCCCCTCTTCTGTAAATGAAATAACACCCATTCTTTCTACCAAGTTTTCTGAACCACTGATCATTCATGTAACTTTCCTCAGGACACTTCCAGTTAGCTCAAGACTGAGCTTTGATAAAGCCTCAGATGGCATGCCAAGATGAAATGATTATTTCACATAGTTGTCTCACAACTTTGTTCATTCTGCTATATTTGTCTTTTTGTAACCAAATGACACTGTTGATTCAGGATCAACTAGTCCTATCTTAAAAGCTCCAGATAATTTCTGCAAAACTGGAAGGCCTGGCTTTTAAATATTATCCATTTTCCTTTTACCATCTCCCATCCCTTTTTGATTATTCATTTCAAAATATTCAAACAAAGAAAATGGAAAAGGAGGAAAGCAGTTGTTTAATTTCAACTAAAATTAAAACTACTGCAAGGATAAATGGAACTAGAAAGAAGGCAGAAGAAAACAACTTTCCATAAGGAAATAAAGAATATCAAGACAGTCACCTAGTAAATGTACACAGCTAGAGAAATCACTACTCTAAGAAAAAACTCAGCACATGGAGGGATTTAGCAAAAATGTTAATACAGAAACATACAAGCAAAATTTACTGGATCAAAAAAGCTAATGACTGATCACCACAGCGGATGAACAGTTTACACCTGAGCAGTATAGAACATAAAGCTGAGCGATACAAGCTTTATTTTAAGCTTACTGGCATCTTAGTATGCAATTTGGGAAAAGTTACAACCTTTAGCTTTCATTTTTTCCCCACTTTTGAAAATGGTATTATTAATACTTTAGGAAACACCTATGGGGACAAAAAGGGAGATTAAGTAAGTTTGCTATTATTACCTAATCTCCATCACGGTTATGTTTGAGTGTGATTTGGCCATTAAGCCTTGCAGCTGCTATCTTAAACATTATTATAGAACTTCATTTTTAAATGACTGGCTTTACAAGCTCCACAGCATGGCTCTGAGTCAAATGAAACATTACCAAGTGTTAACTAAGCTATTTTACCATTTTATTTCTCTCAAAGAATTCAGGCATTTTATTTAAAAATCACAACAGAGCAGATGTGCAGCCAAGACATTCTTGCCCACAAGGCTAGATTCACCAGACAGTGCAGTAAAGCTGCACGCATGCTACCCTGCTCCAGGTCTTTGTGTCCACACCATTGGTAATGTGCTGTCCATCTGATGCAAAGCGGAGTCCAACTATAACAGCATCGACATCAAAAATTAAGCTTTCTTTACAAGTGGCTAACTAGGGAACAGAAAATGTGTGTGGCAGGAGTATTTATGTTGTGGGGCAGAGAGTCAAAATTAACACGATCCTGAGATGGAGAATTCATTCCTTCAGTGTGTGTTTTCACTAGGCGCCAAGTGAGAACATGAACCTTGTGCAATTCACGTTTTCAGCCAATTATTTCTCCACTGATTTAGGCTTGTTTTCTCTTCTAAAAATATTAAATCAACAATCCCAAGGCAGACTCAGGAATTCAAAGAGGCCTACTTGCAGCAGTTGGCAGCAGCACCACCACTGATGGCCGTACTCAGACAGCTCCCAGCTTGTAGGCGGTATAAGTCTATACTATTGTATATACACAATAAATGTAATACACTTTTATGTAACATATATTTCTTAGCAGTTCTCTCATTTGTATACAGCTACAGATGCATACACGAGACATGTGCTGAGTGATGTGAAAACAGAATCAAATGAACTCATGTAGCTCTTTCAATGAAAAGAAACGTAGAGCACTTCCTCTTCTAGTATGGAGATATTACAGAGGCATCCCTGAAGACAACCACTGTATGCCAAATCAGATAATCTCTAATAACTTCCACATGAAACACTTATAATTTGACCATAAATGATATTACTAAGAAGTGAATGTGACCTGCAATTTTTTTTGCTTCTCTAATATATGTTTACTAACATGTATCTAAATATAACTGTCTCTGTAAAGGGACACTGCAGTCATTCACACTCCCAAACTTTGTCCCCACACACGAGGTAAAGAAACTTAAAGCAAGGAGATTTTGATTTTTTAAATTTCCCTTCAACCTCAGATCATTTCAGAAGTTTCCGTCATAATGAAAAAATTAATGTTGACAGTAACTGAGTGGGAGCGAATGCTCCCGGGCATAAATCATTACTCTCCCAGCAGAAAGCATGTGCATTTACACAATTGCAATTCATGATTCATTGTTCTTCCACTTAATGATAACTTAGTCCAGACTTTATTTACACTTTATATATTATTCTAAGCCTTTCCCCTGAATCCTTCATTTTAATTACTGAATCATTAATTTAATAAAGCCCTGATTTATCTTGTCAGTGTTTAACTACCTAGACTAAAGAATCAAGACTTTCATTCTGTTGTACTGTGAAACTTTGAAAAGATTATTATCAAGTAATTATTTCCATAAACAATTCTGCATAGGGTAAAAGAAAAAATATAGGTTTTTATTTTGGAAATAAAGCCTGATCATGATTTTTTTTTAATATTGAACACAAAATGAAAATATGTGATCTATACAGATAAACAAAATAAATATTGCTTTAAAATAGAACATTTCAGACAAATTTGAATTCAACTTGTTCTTCATAGCTCTGGCAAATGTTGTCTGCCATGCCAAAAATAATCAATACAAACAGTGGATAACAGTTTGCCAGGGTGGGTTGAATTATACAATATATCACTTTCAGACTGAAAATGAGCAATAATGGTTATATAAATAAAATTTCAATACCTAGTTCAAAAATCTTGTGTAGATACTTGCAGATCTACGCAGTCTATATAGTGCTTTGTAACCTGAGTAATACCAAATCCTCGTCTCACTTATCCTAGAATGATTGAGTGTTTTATGACCTGTAACTTCTTTTGAACTTCTCAGAGTGATCAATGATTTGACCCTTTTATGGAGTATTTCTTACTTTGGTGGCTGTTTACTCAAAGGTCTAAAAGAAAGAAAGAAACAGTTAGCAATGACTCCAGTTGCAACAGTGATGTGAGAAGCTGGCAAGTGCTTCTCTCTGCAATGAATACTTTTCTCCAAAGAGCTCATAAATTTTGTATCAAAATTACCAAAGTCAGACTGAAATACCAAAACAGGCTTTAGTTACTATTTATGAATCTGCTTTTTTGAACATTAGTGTGAAATATTTAGAGTGGTCACAAAATCAGCTATACCTACTATCCACCTGTGGAAAATCAAATCACAGAATATTCAAGGAGAATGAGTCCTTTCCTGTGCTATTTTCTTCTGTTAGTAGCAATCCCTTCCTGTAATCATAGCTTAAATGAGAACAATCAGTAGAAACCAGGAGTTTCACCTCAATAAAGACTTTAATTCCTTTTAGAATATATATTATATATACATATATATTTTTTTCCAGGTAGCCCCATCTTTTTCCTTAAACATACCACAGATGCCATCCTGTAATAAGTTCTAGCTGCCACAATGATTACATGATATGCTAATAAGTGTAGAAGAAAACGCAGTGGGACATATTTTAAAGAAAAAAAAAAAGAAAAAAGCACACACAGTGCAGGAAGAGGCTGGAATGAAACATATGGACAGAAATTAGAAGATTCATAAATCATGAGTAAGTATGCACATTTAGTTCAAAGGGACAAGAATGACTGCACAGGCATGGAAAGAGAAAGCCTAGTATCGCATATCAAAGTCTCCACTCCTCACACACTGGCAGCTAGCACAAAGTCTGAGGTAAAGATTTCAAAGGAACCAAGAAAGATCCCAAGCGGAGTAACAAAATTAGCAAGACCGTGCAGCCAATACCAGGCTGCCTGAGCACCTACTAGCAGGTTGGCTCTCCCAGTGGAAGCAATGACTAAAGGATACTGTCATTTGGACACAACAGGCATCATTGCTTTGCCAGATAGTAAGAACACCTCCTCTACCCATAATAGGACCCAGCTTCTCTCCCAAGTATCCAAATGTGCTTTGGGGTCACTAGGTAGAGCACAAAAGTTACACGAAGATGGTTGAATGAATGTAATTTTCATGTCCAATGTCCAAATTCAGGTGATCAGTCATAAGGCATCAGTCCAAGAAACGGAAGATAATTACAAGTCATATCAATCTCCTGCCTGCCTGGAGATTCCAAGGCAGCACAGATGAAAGAGATTAGACAGTTGCCTAACTGACTTCTAGAGAATGAAAACCTTTCAAACACAGACATAAGGTCACTAATCAAAAGAATTATTCTGAGACTTTCCCCTTCGGTTACTTTCATTTTTGAGGAAGAAAAAAGTGCAATAATGTTGAAATAATCTCAAGATTATTCCCAAGCATTAAGTGGTTGCCAAATGGTTTCTTGACTATTCTCTTTTAGCTCCCTCCCCTCTTTCATCTCTCTCATACTCCTCCTCTCTTCCTCTCCTTGAGGCTTTCCTCTAACTCGTCACTATCTCCTACCTTTCCCATTAGTAACCAGTTAAGTTTTTCTCATCATATAATTCCCTCCACCTGCTTAGCCCAAAACCACTACACACCTCACCAGAGCTTCTCGAGGTCTGTGCTTGAATGAGCTCAGGGTCTGGGCTCCACTGCCATTCTCCTTTGCTTACTCTACTGAGCATACTCTTCCCACAGCTTTTTTCTGTCTCAGTTTCTGTGACTCCTTCTGTAAGAGCCTCTCAATCCTGCCTCTGAGGTGCTCTCTTCTGCCCCCTTACCCTTAGCCAATCTAACCTCAAAACACCTATTTATCTGATACTTAAAATCTTCCACCTGAGCATTCTCCTTCTGTCTCCTACTCCAAATCCATTTCTGTTTTGTCACAGTGAAAAAAAAAACAGAATTTGAGGATGACTTGAAAATAACTAACTCTAGACTGAATTTCAGAGAATGGAGATACAAAAAGATTTTTAAGTTTCAAAGTTTTGTGCAAGTTAGTACCCATTTCAATGTTATACAAAAAAGTCAATGTTTTGTTTAAAGATCATCTCTATTTAAAATTTAACCGAAATCAAATTTTAGAAGATAAAAAGGTGTCTGGATAACAGACACTAAAGCCATAGAAAATATGAAACTTTAGGAGTAAAGCTCCCTTTTTTTCCCCACATTTGTTTCGGGCAATGCAGAATTCTTGCTAGACTGCTAAGCTACTTGAACAACTTAAGAGTTGTTTTAAGAAACTACACAAAACAGAATGTCTTCATAAGCTACTGATCTCATTTTAGAAGATTATATGGCAAATTTTATTTATTTTTTTTAACCATGCCAACAGAAAAGAACGCCAAGACAAATTTGGTTTGTATCCCATTATTTCAACAACACTATCAGTTTAAAAATTCCCTGAAACAAAGAATTCTATATCCAATGAACCCTTAGTTACTTTTATTTGATGCCAACATAACAATAAGTAAAGTCAATTACAAGGACTTTCACCATCACTGCTTATCCTGTGATTAAGTACAAACAACTAATGCTTTTAAATAGCCTTAGCCTTGTCTGTACTAAGAACAAAATTACATTGGCTGATTAACTGAAGGAGTGATTACTGAACTAACTCACAGCTTCTGTGGAAACTGCTCACTTGAATTTGTATTTATGAATACAAAATATCCACTCTGTCTTGTTTTAGTAATAATTGTTATTTACTAAAAATAATTGCTAAGAATAATTGTCTGTTTTTCTAAACAAACATACCTCTATGCTACATACTTCAGTAGATGTACATTTTTGTAAAGAACAGTTTTAATCTAAAGCTAACTGTTTAAGAACTGGATTTTAACTTTTCTTTTCCCCTAGGAAAATAACAGAGATGAATTAAGAAGAAAAGGTTCTGGAACAAATCTTGTTTATAAACACAGCCCATGCAAACAGTCTCTCCTTGGATAACTAAATCTAGTCTTGAGTTACATATTTGAACACATGGAAAAGCATAAAGAGTACTCGCGCTTTGCTTTATTAACAGGAATAGCAAATATTTCTACTGCATGTTATCTACTTCTGTAGATTCTTAAAAGTGACAACCCTTAACCCATGGCAAACTGCTGTGAATTCACAGATCTCTATTTAGCTTTTTCATGGAATGCTTAAGGTTGGAAGGGACCTCTAGAGATCATCTAGTCCAACCCCCCTGCACACGCAGGGTCACCTAGAGCACGTGGCACAGGACTGCGTCCAAGCGGGTTTGGAAGATCTCCAAATTAACACGAGGCCGCTGTAAGTGCCCCAACTTTCATTTCTCCTGCCGCTCAGGAGGCACTCCTGAGAACATCGCAGGACATCTCAGGATGCTGCTGGAGATGTTCCCTTTTTTCTTTGCCTTTTTGGCAGGAATCACCTCCCCTCCCTTCTTTGCTGTTGGCGCTACCTGGTCTGTTTGAAAACCTGTTAGCCAAATTTCTGCTGGATCAGGAAGAACACACATGACCTGCTGGACAGTCTGAGATGGGCTTAAAGTAATCATGGAAATACATTGTTGATTCAGGCATGAAGAGGACGCAACTGTGAGACACCCATCCCTCAGCCTCTGCAAGTGCTTAATGCGCTGATCAGACTCGGAGGCTCCAGCGCCTTTCACACACAGTGGGCAACCAAACACAGTTCCCTTTGCTGTGAGTCAATGTACGGGAAAAAAAGACCAGACACGGCACAAAGCGGGATCAGTGAAGTGCAGCAGGCAGAAACAGGAACACTGAGCCAGCAATGCGGCCATCCATCAACTCAGAACCCATTAACCAAAGGAAAATTATCTTCTAGTGCTAATTTCCTGAAGGCTAGAGGACAAAATGAGTCCAGTGAGGCAGTGCGGACACTCCACAGTTACTGTACAAGCACACAATATACCCAACAGGGAAAGGATTTTGAGTCCAGAGTCCCATGGATAACAGGAAAGGAAAATTCTGAAAGCATAAAATGGAGAGTTTGAAATGCAAAGTTTTAAGTCTTCATTTTTAAGTTACCCATTGCTTTCCTCTCCTTAAGCTGCAGATTCTACATGCAAAATCTGTCGCTTTAGAGCATTCAGAATGTGATAGTTCCTCCTATTGATTTTTGCATTTATACAGGCAGTTCTAGGCTTCTGTTACAACCACTGATGATGATATGCGTGCTTAAAAAGGACAGTGAAAGCATTAGTTGAAAATATGGTGAAATTGTATTAAAATTTATAAAGGAGGAGAGAAAAAAAGCCATTTTTAAGGGAAGAAAACAACAACAACAAAAAAGGAGAGAAAAGATAGAGCTGAAATGTGGACAGTGGACAGTTTTCGAGCCTCAGTTGAACATATATTTTTTAACAGGGGGAATTTAGACCTACCATCTGGCTCAACCCAGTCAAACTATCTTTCAGGGCTAGCAAAGCAAAGGTAGAATGAAATAAAAATTGATGGTACTCTGAAGAAAACACTGAATGGCCATTTATACTAGTCTGCCTCTTCTGCTGGCTTAGGTTTAAAATGAGAGACCAAGAAAACCATTTTGAGCCCAAAGCCTTTTACCAACCCAGTGAAGTCCTTTCACCTTGTTTACGAGGTGTGATGATCCCAGTGCTCTCCTTAGTTATCTTAGGCCCTTTCAGCCTGGGCTTCATCAGCCTTTAAGCACATAGGCTATCAGAAATAATTTTAAGTATTAGTGTGAGATGTTCTTTTGCTAGCTAAAAGCATCTTTTATGTAGGTCTTTGCACAACCACTTTGTAACCTATGTATGTGAACTGCATTACTCAGTTGCTTCCTGTTACAGGCTTGTGCATCAAACCTTTTGAGAAATATGCCTGTTGCAGAAATTCCCTGTGCTACCGTTTACATTTACCAGCCCTGTTTTTCAAAATCTGTGTTTTAAGAGAAAAATAAGCAAATTATTATTTATAAGTTGAAACACATGCTGACTCGCATATATGCACCAATAGTTCCTACTCATTCTCCATAGTTCCTAAATTGCATATGCATAACCTATGCACAATTCCTTATTCGGAAACCTGCGCTAGTTCAACTAGAGGACTGAACTCAGCCCTTTCTACAAATCTGAACAGTGAAAAGCAATGGGATCCCAAAGATGCTACATTATTCATGCCTGCTCCTTCTTCCCACTCTTACTCCCCTAGAGCATTAACAGTAATGGTCTATAACACACCACCACAGTCTATGAGACAGATGGCTGCATCTTATTACTCTTTAGCTTACTGGACAGAAAATGGTGGATTTGCAATGAAGGGCTGAAAGCTTTATCTCCCCCACGATGCTCTTGTATGATTTATAAGAATCGTGGTAATTCAAAGCTGGCAACTGCAGACCAGAGTGCTTCACTAGCACTGCTTTGGTAGCACAATCAAATTACTCTGCTTGGGCTTTTACAATTTACTTGTTACTTGCATATGTTATCACTTCTTAAATGGTAATATTACCAGATGGAGAAATTCAATAGGAAATAGTAACAGGAACAATATTCTGAATATAATTTCTAATCTGAGCATCAGTGAGAAGTCCTTTATCATAACATATACAGTACAGAAATATGATCATTTGAGAGACTTTTACAGGAAATTCCTCTTTCTCATTCCAGGCCAGGTACAAAAATGAAGGAAAGAAAGTCTTTAAAAATAAACATAGAAAATTCCTGAACACTAAAATAACATACTGTACTGCACTTGCCAGATCACTGTTGCACAGATGTTTAATTAATCCCTGAGGTGTTTAAATTTTTAATTAATACTCTAAGCTACAAAGATTCCTATTGCCAAAGCTAATAACAGGCAGCTACTTGATACTTTTGTTTCCCAGGCTCGTCTCATGCACAATGACTGTAAATCCTTTGAGAGCATAGGTGACGGCTCCGCTAGAGCGCTAAAAGATCATCCTCTTCCG
>NW_010583649.1:150200-166762 GCF_000705375.1 Tinamus guttatus | reverse complement strand
TTCACTTGTGTAGAGATTTGTCAGCCACATTTTAAGTTAAACTCCACATTATCAACATGTGGCTGCAAAGCATACGGATCATCAAGATAAATATCACTTTGCTCCTCTGCACTGTGCTATTACACACAGCAAGAGGGATGCATCACCTTAAGGAAAAAAGATGAATCACCCCAAGTGGGCAGCCTATCACTTTTCAAAAAAGCACTGAAGAACAACACCCCCACACCCCAAAAAGAAGGGTGTCCTATCCACTTTTACTTTTGAATCTGGATTTTTAATAAACAAAAGATTTAAGAATTACAAGCAAGCCATGAACAGAGTTCTCAATTCAGAGCACTCAGACCCTTTTCTATGTGCAGGGAACCCTAAACTGGAATAACAGCAATGGCAAACATCAGCTGTGTTTACATACTGTTCTGCACAGCTGTGGATGGAAAATGAGCTCAGTGTTGTATCTAGATCCTCCTCCACGGCTCAGACCTCACCTTCATAAACAGGTTTGCTATATTGCAGGTCTGACCTTGGGGAGACACTAACTCCCCAAAGGTGCGTTTACCTTACATGTTTACTCTGGGCTCGAGTCTTCATCCAGCGAGTCTGGTCGCTTGCTCTTGTTATTCCCAGGTTAGTGTCTGAAGACATGTCTTTGCCTAGGTATCAAGAGGACTGTCCAAGCACACCAATGCAGATGCAGCTGCACAAGTGCAGTAAATTTTTACTGTAGTAAAAATGAAGATTCTGGAAACAGTATCACCATTAGCGACCACTTAACTGCAGCTGCAATTGCAATTTTTGAAAATATGCCTTCCATTAAACATAGCCCCAGTGCTAAGGGCTGTGTGAACAAAGAAGCTCATGTTCATGCAGAAACCAATGGGTTAGTTTAAACCACCACTAAGAGGTGGTAAAGAGGTTTCTGCACTGAATCAGAGGGGACCACAGCACAGCTGCAAGTGAGAGGTTGTCTTTAGCAGAGTTGCTGTTTCAGAGTTAGAAGCAAACAGTTCAAGGGAAAACTCAACAGAGATTAAGACCCAAATTCCTGTGGTCTCCAACCCTCTCCTCCACTGCTCAGACTGCAGCAGGGCAGTGCTCAGGACCCGCACTCTGCAAGGCATCCAGGCACCAAGAGAGGGGCAGGATGAAGGTAACCGTGTGTTCAACCATGTTCAGCTTGCATGAGCAGCAAGCTACGGCTTAAAGAGCATCAGGAAGCCAAGTGACTGGGTGAAAACAGACTGGAAAGAGAGGCAGTTTGTTAGTGGTATTAAATAATATCTGTCACCTGCCACACAGCTGCATGTGACACACACAAAAACAGAGGGATCTGAGCAGAACAGTAACTCAAAAAGGAATAGATGAAGTAAGTATAGCACAGAGGTAATCTGAGGCCGAAGGCACCTTTACCTGAAAAACAGGAACAAGATTATACACAGGGTAAGAGTAAACACTGATAACACACAGGGACTCAACGGGCTGAAAATAAGGTTGCAGTAAGTAACAATTAACAGTAACAACCATTTCAAATGCACTCAGCAAAAAGAGGCTGGAAAATGTAATATTGGTACTTCTAAGCAATGAACCAGTGATTTAAGAGCACAGGAGATATTAAAAGGAAATAACCACCGTCTCCTTTCCAGATTCTTAAGTGGACAGGAAGAAAAAGCCCAGAACAACACCAGAAAAACAATACAATAGAGTGTGAAAAAATTAAAGCTTATGAATAATTTAAAACTCAGCCCCTATGAAGTGCAGCTCTCTCCATGCCAAATTTGCAAGGACCTGTCCATGAGGCTGCACTGCGAGCTTGCTTAACTCAACAGTCATGGTGACACCAGTGTCATCCCTTAGAAGAGAAATAAAGGCAGGTACATAAATCTTAAAAAGGCTGTGGTCAACCAGTGTAGACACAACACTTACTTGAATGTACAGGCTGTGTCTCTGGACCCATCTCTTAGCAGCCATACATCTCAATTAAAGGATTATTCCTAATTATTCTCTTGTCTTTCCCACTGGTAACATGTGACTTCATCCAAACTATCAGTTATTAGCAGAAAGACTTGCAAGGATTTTGAGTGGCTTTGGTTGGACACCAACAGAAAAAAAAAAACAATCCCACACCTCATTCACTAAAAAGCAGTGGTTTAACAGCACAAATACACGGGACACTTATGAACCGACTCTAGTGAAGCCCACCTACGTTTTCCTACCATCAGAATATGCATTAATTCAAAGGGAAAACAAACTTACAAAACAAGAGTCCAGTAAAGTTACAAGATAATTTTCCTCACCATCAACCTGTCCCATAAAGGACCATTGGTTTGTGCAATATAATGTTTGCTAATCATGGGAGGAAAAAAAAACATATATATATATATATATATATATATAGGTGTGTGTGTGTGTGTATATATATGTATGTATATGTATATATATATATATGTATACACACACACACACACACATCCCAGTTTGCAAATGCTGCTATGTTTTAGTCTTGATTAATAGAAACATCCCTGAATTAAAATCTCAGGCAGCAACCTGGTGTCTGCAAGCAAATGCAAGTTTTACAAAAGATAAATAGAGGGTGTAAAAGCTTTGAATACATTCATATTGAAAGCAGAGATGTATCATCATAACTATACAGATTGATCTTGGGGATAACTGAATAGCTCTAGGAAGGACTGCATGATCACTATATTACTGCATCATCCATTTAGAATCAAAATTTAGTGCTTGTACCACCTGTGTTATGGTGGTTGTACCACCTCTGACCATGGACTACATGGGGGACAAATTCCAGTAGCCCGAAGCATCAAGCTTCTGTTCAGCCTGGAGAAGAGAAGGCTGAGAGGGGATCTAATCAGTGTATATAAGTACCTCAAGGGAGGGAGTGAGGAGGATGGTGTTGGCCTCTTTTCAGTGGTGGCCACTGACAGAACTAGAGGTAATGGCCACAAACTGAAGCACTAAAAGTTCCACAGGAACTTAAGGAAAATTTTTTTAACAGTGAGGGTGACGGAGCCCTGGAACAGGCTGCCCAGAGAGGTTGTGGAGTCTCCTTCTCTGGAGATCTTCCAAACCGCTTGGACGGAGTCCTGTGCCACGTGCTCTAGGTGACCCTGCGTGTGCAGGGGGGTTGGACTAGATGATCTCTAGAGGTCCCTTCCAACCCTAAGCATTCTATGATTCTATGATTCTATGAATCAGCTTCCACAGGAAGTGGCTCACATATGACAAATGTGGTCCCACAGTAGGGCTCCTTCTTAATGTTCCAAATGATTTTGATAGGTGTGCTCCCAAAACGTGCTTCATTTTGTATGTTTTCCTTCCATGTACTTATGTCGCAACGTACATGGTCACACTTAATGCAGCCGTGATGCTTTAAGGAGCGTCTTGCTAAGTTTTCTCACACAAATGCCACATGAATCTACTGAAACATAATGAAGAAAAATAACTATAAAACCAGAACCCCACATCTCGGCCAATTAAAGCCAATAGTGGAGATTTCATTAATGAAGTTTGCAGACTATTTTCAGATAGGCCTTTTCAGGTCCTCTGAGGAAGCTGGAATGCGTTTATAACGTTTTGCATCCAATTATGAGATACAAGCTCTAGTTGTAAACATTGTTCAATGACACACTGATAAGCAAAAATTGAAGTGATGCAAGCACAAGATATTCCAATTTACGTATCTTATTGCATTGAGTGTCTAAACTACAGCACAGCACCAAAGCACATACAGGATTCGAAGCATATTATTGTCATCAAATAAGCAGTTCTATGAGAAGAAACCTTGCTAAGCCTGGATCACAGCATTCAAGGATCAATTATATTATTGAGAGAGACTTTTGAATGTCTTGATTCTACCAGAAATTAACTGTACAATGTAATACAGCATAAAACAAAATAAAACAACAACGACAACACCTTGGTATAATTTCTCTACTGGAAAGCCATTTAAAAGAGCAGTCTGTGCAATTATCAAATGGTTGTATAACACAGATGTCACTAAGCTGCATGAAATCATTAAAGTTCCTGGGCTACTACTGCAAAAATGGAAACTTCTGGGATCATAATCACATTCTTTACAAGTCTCATAAAAAATGAAAGTACATTTTTCAAGCATATTGAGTATACCTTAGCATTACAGAAAAAAAAAATCTTAGAGCAGGATATTGGTGGTTGCTGGAAAAGGGATCTGAGAAATGTTTTATAAAACTTGGGATTTTTAAACTTATAAACTCATCTGCCAAAGATCTCAAATCTTAAGAACAACAGAAAGTGTTGATGAGATCAAGGGCAGTAACAGTGTCTTAAGGAACTGAAAAAAAGAATGTTTAAATTCAGTGAGATTAATGAAAAGTAGTGAAAATGCCCAAATGATAATAAGATAATGCCACAAGATGTTATAATGAAAGCCAACTCCTTTAATACTCCCTTTCCCACAATCAATCTGACCCTAATACAAAACACACATGCAAGAAGAACTAAGCAGCCACCCAGAAGTTTTTGCAGTACAATTTAGGCAACACCAACTAGATGTGGCTGACCTCCAGGTTTAGATTAGAGCAAAAGATCTTAAAAGCCAAATTAGCAATGGAGGAAAAAAACTTTCTTAAGCTCCATAACCTGAATATTTAACAAAAGGGCATGGTAGTTAATCTGATTTTTAAAGTTTTATCACCAAAAAGAAAAAAGTATTAAGGACAGTTGGATCTAGATTTCATACAGAAAAAGTTATCAGAGCAAGCCTATGAAAAAACAAGGTAAAAGAAATCTGAATAAAAAGGAAGGTCGCGCACAGAATGAAGAAGTACATTAACCAAATATACTCTAATTACTTTGTTTCTAATTATAAACAGACATGTGTTTTATGCACCCTCTGACAGTGCTATCTGGGGAGAACAGCAGCACACATCAGCATCCCCACCCACACAGACAACTTCATTCCAGGTCTGTGCCCCACAGATTAAATCACATGATGATTCAGAAAAAGATTTGTAGAAAGATTTCTCCGTATTAAATGGTGCACCTTGTCCCAGGGAATAGTCATTCCCACTTCCAACTCTTGCTGGTGCTGGGGCACCCCTTGCCCAGCATCTCCAGGCAGACTGAGTCCTGCCTGCATCTCCAGGCTCGGTCACTGTTACTCCTTTTCTTTAAGGATCAAGTCAGGCACCATTAAACAGCTCCACAAAACTGTAGCAAAGCATTTGTTTAGTAAAAGAAATGGAAATTGAAATATCCTTCTCTGCTCTTCAAACGGAATCAAAACCTCTCTCCTTCTGTTCAAAATCCTCAGCCGAAGTGGCCAAAGTTTCTCCAATACTAGGACTCATGACGATTGCTACTTTTTACTCAAAATTTCACAATGCTCAAGTCTAGACAGCCCACTTGCTGAAGGTGTATTTATCTTGATATTTACTAAAGCAAAGGAGGAGCTGGAGGGCTAGTATCTCACCATCTGGACTGGGTCTATACTAGCAAATTAAACAATGCATGGGAACATACCTAGGCACTTTGAACCTGAAATAGTATTTATCCAGATCCCCTGCAATTCAGTTATCTCTGAAGTTAAACTGTGAGCCTGTCTCTGGAAGACTATTGGCTTGAGTCAAGCAGCAAAATTGAAACAACTGAGGCACAATTTCACAACATGAGCAAAGGCAGTTCAAAAGCAAGGAGCTGGGCTGTTCTGCAACAGCTGGTCTCCATGTCCCAGCTGTCCCAGGACAGCTTAATTTACTAGTGTTTAGCTCTACAGCCATTTCCAACTGGTGGAGACACTAATTTCAGAGGGCGACTTCTGGCTCAGGGAGCTGTGGGGTGGCAGGAGAAATGCCAGTGCCATGTCTTCTCTTCCATACCTTGCTTCCAATGTCCCAGTGACTCTCCAAAAGCAACCAAAGACACAGAAATGGATTGAAATTTTTAAGTTGGCTTTTGGAATTCCAAGGAACAGTCTTTTTTCCTCTAGGGGAGTTACATGCACAGGCAGTTAGGACAACATAGCCCCATGCCAACTCACTGTTAAGATGGACTGCACGAAACGGGTATTTCTCCTCCATGCTATGCTTTTTCTTTCTTTTCAGTAAACACAGAGGGGTTAATCTTAAGTGGAAGTCACGCAATAATGTAGAAGTCTGAAACAAAAAATGAGGGTCTGGCTCTCCAACATTGTAGATTGCTGCGACACAAAATTAGCCCTCGACTAGGTTCATTTGGCCAGCATTAGACTGCCTGCCCTGCAAACAGAAAATGGTTTTTAAAACAGATCACACAACCATTAATGAAACCATATAGCAAACTAACATACCAAATAGACCCAATAAATATGTATAAGAAATTTCATAAATATGGCACCAGTCTGGACAGCATCCTGAGTCAAAGGGACTATGGGAACGGTGAGGGGTAGGGGATGGGTAAGAGAGGAAGGATAGAAGGATGAAAATCAAGAGAAACTGTTCAGCAAAAGTACTTACTGAAAATATTCCTGAGTAGGCAGGATGTGTATTTACACTAGGAGAGTGCTTGATTGAATAATACTGCCTGGCTCTGCTTAACATTAGCACAACCGTATGGTGCTATCAACAGGGGCTCCTAATGAAGTGATGGTGAAAGACAATATGGAGGTGACAAAATTATTTTTAACACCTTGCGAGAAATGCATTTTTCTGTATCAGATCTGAAAACAGCCTACCTACCACAATAGCAGTAGAGCCATTTGCAGCACATATGCAGTGAACAGAAGTTATTTACAAAGAGTAAAAATACAGGGCTCTATAGAAGCACAATAGGGTATCCTAAAAATAACAGGGAATCTACAGAACTTAACAGAGAACAAAAACAAGCTCTTTACCACTGTATAAAAATCCTTATATTTATAACTCTTCAGCACTCTATACAGTATTCAAAAGAGCTACAAAAATAGTTCTTATTTTCTACTATTCGATGCACTTTCCATAAAGAACAAGAGTTTTTTTATTAATCATATTTCTCACAAAAAGCTAGAACTAATACACAAGTCTGTAACAATATCTGGAAAAAAAAAATACATGTATTTTTACAGATTAATGGATGTCAGTTAAATAAAATGGGTTGTAAAATATATTTTGCCTCTTTTCTGACTACGTACATCAGGATAAGGTGCCTATACTATACTGTACAAACGTTTCATTTGTAAAGGAGTCGCTGCAGGTGAGTTGTTTACTTGCACTGTTTGTCCCTTAGAACATTGACAATTGCATCACCTCTCCACTGTTCGGATTAGTCACTAATTGAGTGTATGCTGAGCTACAAATTTTAAACCACTCTACTGTGGGATCTAATCCAGATCAAAGACTGAAAAATTATTTTAACTAACTGATCAACTTGCAAGAAAAAACTGAGAGCAGGACTGCCACACTAAAGCAAAGCAAGGATGGACATGGTAAAAGGTTGTGTGACAGAGCACAAACACCTGCTTTTTAAAGAGACATAATAAAATCAGAATTCGTTTCAGTGAAAACTCTTATTTAAATTTGCTTCATGGCTGTGTCCAGCTAAAAATCTCATGATAAGTTTCCTGTTTTTTTCTTATTTCTCCATAGCATATTTCTTTCCCTTGTCAATATACTGTCAGATAATACTGTGCCATTCAGAGGAAAAATGGCACAAAAAGGGACTCAGAAACACAAAGCAAACAACACCAGACAGTAAAGGCAGAATAATAATTATATTACAAAAAACAACTAATTCTTTTTTTTTCCCACTAATTCTTGTATGCACTACCATTTTCCAAGTCCAGATCTTCTACTAAGCTGTATCAATTCACAGTTAGGGCATTTTTGAGGTGTCACCACTGAAAGACTTATGTCTAACATTATCCATTCTCTGATGATGGCAATCAAATCAGATCGTGAAGGTAGGAAGGATGAAAGCACAGCTCCCATCCCTTACACAGGTAGCAGCAGAGTTGATTAGAGTCTATTTCACAGGACAAGGATTCTTTACTCAATGTCCGTACAACACCATGCAAATATAAAGTATTGGTGACTTCAAGGCTGCAAAGAGAAAAGATTCCTTCCAAAGCATCAAGTTATTAGCCATGAGACATCTCAGCCTTGTGACTAAACACCATTTATCTGTACAGTCAAGCTGAACAGAAAACTGTAATTATTTAACAGGTATATAATTGTAATTCCTGGGACCATAGCCACATCCAAGATAAAACCTATCAAATATTTTCAAACAAAAAGATAGACAAGGTCTTTGAGACTTCAGTCTCACTCACTTCATCAACTAAAATAAATAAAGACAGAAAACCACAGCCAAATTAATATTTTTTTCCCCAAACAGACTGTAGCAATCAATAACAAATCTCAAAGATCTCTTTTAGCAAAGTCCAGTCCTAGCCAACAGGTATTACATTAACTGCCATTATCAATTAGAGCTCACTGGAAACAGATTTACAAAGGAAGAGTTCTGGGAATTCATTTGTGCTTTAAAACAACCTTTGTAGTTTTCCCAACATGCTATTGGAGCAATAAGTGCTGCTTCATTAAGTGCAGTGCAACACATTTCTTAATGGAAAGCAATGCTAATATTTTAGGGAGTTCATCATCATCTAGCGTGGGATGCACACATCCATGTTAACAATTTCAGAAATGAGACATAAAGCTATTTGTTCATTTTCTGTTCTTTCTTTCCCTTTAAAAATGCAGGATGTCATAAAATGGAGAATAAGCATAAGCCAGACAAACAGCTTCCACAGTTACTAAAACCTGCTACAGGTTGGCAAAGTTAAGATGAAAAAATGATTTTTTTTTTAATGTAACAAGGGAAGGAGGTTAAAAGACATAAAATATTTCCGCTTCTGAGGCTCATCTCATAACCTCAGTCCTACTCGGACTGGCATTGATCATTCCAGTTTGTGATGGAAATAATCAAATGCAGGAAAGAAAAGAGGACAAATGTTTCTGATGAGTCACCCTCCTTCTTGGCAATTCCTTCCCCTCCCTTCTGTAGTGCCCCCCCCCAAAAAAAAAGATACAGATATTAGAAATATAATTTATTGTAAACTGTGCTTTTCAAAAGCTTGCTCTTATGATATTTAAATGATTAAAAAGCACCAAGTTACACAAACACAGAAGAAAGAGTAGGATTATCCATACGTCAGACAGGAGCCCGATAGCTATCTACCAATGATGACTCATTTTGCACATTAAGAACCCAAATCCATATTTTTTGTAATCTCCAACAGGAACTTTTTAGGTGCAGGCATCCACTAAAACACAGTACAAGCCATAAGTGACAAAAGACATAAATGGCACCATTCTCTTGGGAGCGAAGATGGCACTGGAATGTGGTTAACATTTGCATTAAGATGAAAAAACCCTTCCAAATCCAAGTATTCATCAGTTTAGGGAGGAAAAAACTTAGGCACTACAATTAAAAACAAGCAGAAAAACATCCACTGCAATCAATTAAACACAATCTTTGCTTTTAATAGAGACTATTTATTGCCATTGTCAAGGTGCCTATAAATTGTAAAGGGCACAACTGCTTTCCAGCTTAACAGTCGTATCTTTCGCAGCAATACGTCGTCTTGAGAGTCTACGGTTTAACTGTTGCTTAAAAAAAAAAAACAGTAGGAAAGCAAGGACAAGATCATTTCTTTACTTTTTAAAAGCAGCTTAACTTTGAAAGGCAATTTTCTGTATTTCAGTAAGGTTGGGATAATATCCATTAATCAGGAAGACACACTCCTGAAATGAAAATGTAATGGAGAAGACTCCTGCAAGCAAATAAAACTGATGTTTATTTTAACATGAAAACTCTTTTTTTTTTTGTATATAAAAAGCATGACTCAGTCCTACCCACCAGTTTTACTGTTAAACTACAGTTCCTGTACCTTCTGCGCGGTTACAATACTCTGTACAACATTTCAATGCTAACATACACCTCGCAGCTTTCCCTTTTTACAAGTCATTCATGGAATGAGCTCTTCTCAGATAAATGCAGGCACTCGCAGAGAACACCAGTGATTCTGAATAGCGGTTTATGCTTAAAAGGCCCATGTTAGAATTGGGGCTTAAATTGAGTCCACAGAAAGAGCAGCATGCACACAGCTCATATAAAACTTGTAAAGTAATCAGTTTGCTCACAAGTTGAAAAAAAAAAAGTGATGTTGAGAACAACACTGCTTCTACTCTCACTATTAATAACTGAGGCATTCATACACCAACTACAGTGAACAGGATCGTATTATTCAAACTGCCAAGTCCACTACAGGCATTCAAAATTCATGTGGCTGGCTTAAAACTCTGCTTAAAATGAGTTTTTTTTTTCCCCTGTGGCATTAACCTTTAAGATTCACATTTGCAACAAACTGTCATTAAAAGCAAGCCAAAGAGATGCCACAATTCTTAAGGAAATGCCTTCCAGCATTCTATAACACCATGTTTAGCATAAAATCTTTAGGCAAGTGCTAAACAGGCACAGAAGGTGAGGTGGGGAAGGTAAAATGAAAGAATGGTAAAATGAAGCCTTAAGATGTGTTCGCCTCTTTGCAGCCAGCCCCCCCTGCCTGAACTCTTTGAAGGTGACATTACCAAGAAATAAAAAGGATCTGTCAGAAAAAGAAGGCTGTACTCACTATCAGACGTTTCTTTTAACACTGATGAATATCACACTAGTCAAGTGGACAATGGTCCTTTCCATAGATCAACCCTTCTATTAGGGCTAATTGGCTGTAGCAGAAACTCATACTCATCGTCCCTCAAGAAGATACCAGGTGTTTCCTGATTAGCTTGAACCGAAAGGGGAACGTGTTTTGTGCACCATCTTCGCTTTGCAAATATTTAATTAAATACAAATAGCATTAACTTTCTTCATATGATCCATTTAGCGGGTTAAAAAGTTCACCTGAACATACAGAACTCATTTAAGTAGCCCATGGTGCACAGTAATTATATAAGAGTGGTTACGGTGCAAATGGAATGCAAATTGGTTAATGCTGCACAAACAAAACCCCACTTCTCTGCTCAGAACACATCTTCAAAGTCTTTGTAAAGGAGCCCTTATAGTTTGGCACTGTCTTCTGTCCTTCCCATCCCCACACAGACAGGGAAATAACAGACAAGACAGCACCTGGATTGGGAATGCAGCCAAGCCAAGCCAAAGCTGTTCAATGGGAGCTCACCTGTGGCTCCAACTTACCGCACACGTGCAGCCAAGGTCATCTCTAAATGCAGAAAGTAGCTGGGATGTCCAGGGCAAGGAGACGGGCTGCAGGACAGCAGGGCAGGCTGTGCCAAGGAGAACGGGTGAAGGGCAGGCTGCTACTGGCAAGGATTTGCGACTCGGATCCTCCTAGCTACCACCCCTTTCCATTTGTCCTACAGGCAGAAACTCCCAGCTGGACACCATCCTTGCTTCTACTTGCCAAATCCCCTCTCTAGGTATGCGCTCCGTTCACACGTCTTCTCCAACAGTTCAAGAATATTCATCTCCAGTGCTAAAATCCAGTTACATGCAGAACAGTCCATCCCACTGAACGAACTTACAACAAAAGAGAATGATCACCCTCAGCACAGTTTGGAAACTGTGGCTCCCATTTGGTTTTCCAGGAAAGAGCCCTTTGACAGAAAAAGGAATAAACAAGAAAATGTGTACAGGGATCATCCAGAAGTTTCAGGACAAAACTGCGCTGAGCGAGAGCAACGGCCCTATGTACCCAAAAGTCAACAACTAGATTCCAAGTATTTTGGAATCTGAACTCGGTATTTCTTTGGTTAACAAAGTTTACAAGCCTGTGTTGATGCCAGAGACAAAGAGAACATTTTCATTTTGCAATAAACCTCAGGGACAGCAACAGCTCTTAGTAAGATCCTCCCTGTAGCTGACAAAAACTAGCCTGCCAGTTTAGTAGCTACAGTTGCTAGGTTTTATTAGCAGAAGATAAGGCTAAAAGGGAAACTGTACTGTCAAAAGTTCAGTTTAGCCCCAGTTATCACCTCAGTCCATTACAAAGCACTGCTGGGATCTCTGCTGTCCACAAACCAAACAGGACTTTGCACCTTTAGACTGAAACGGGGCAGTGCCAGAGGCAGGAATTCAATGTCATGCTAATGCAGCTGGTGGAACCTGTCCAGATTCCTCAGCAAATCTTTTGTGATCACCCCTAACTGAGAAATAATGAGGGATTTGTCTACTGCACTAAACCACTTTTCGTTCTAAACACCTCTTCTAAAAATAATTGTTTTAGGAGCAGAGTAGTCACTCAAGCTCCACCTGAATGTAGGCGCAGACACAGGGCAAAGAACTTCCTGAATCACAGGAGTACAAGCGATTATGGCTAGTGTATTCCCATGAGTCAAGAAAGTTTTCTCAGTATTTTATTATGCGATTAAATGTCAGAATGCAGCTACTGTTAACCAATATGAAGTACTGGCTAGAGTACAGTTTTGCAAAAGAAAACAATTCAAAAAGAGCCCTGTAACGGAACAGGGGTTTGGAGAAAACGAGAAACCAAACGCGAGTCAACAACGGAATGTTTCACAGCACCAGCAATTCTGTAACACATTAATGGGAGCATCACATGCATGACCCAGGAGATTAATTGTTCCCCTCTCCAGCGCTAGTGAACATTGTGTTCCACTTGGAGCAGCCCATTCTTCACATGGCTGTTGACAAATCAAAGAGTGTGCAGAAGACAGCAATAAAGATAAGAAGTTCAGAAAATCTGACCGATGAAGAAAGGTTTAAAGAATGGTATTTGGCATACAGAAGAGAAGCAAGAAATGGGGGAGCAGAATGGACAGGAAGGAATATGGAGAAATACAGCTAGTCTTCCAGTCGGCAAGGGTTGTTGGAAAGAAAACACCTATCACAACTCTTCGTGTCCATGGTGTGCCAACGAGTACCAGTTGAGGTGAAACAAGTTCTGATTAGTTTTTTTGAGTAACTTTCCAACTTGGCAATTAAGTAAAACCACCCACAGTGTTATGCAGCCTCCACAGCCTCTGTGGAAACCCCCTCAACTGTGCTCTGAGGTCCTCTGTCCCATCTACGCAAGCTGTAACAACTTAAAACACCGCAAACCCTTTGGGGACAGGGAGGTGCATCCATTTTATGTCTACTGCAATACCATTAGCAGTAGTATCATGTCCATCATAACCCTTAATGACATTTCTATCTTGCATGATCAATATCTGGCATTAGTGAATATTCATTTGGTGTCTTTTGCATCTGCTCAGTGGCATTTCTCTTTTCTTCACACACATCATAGAATTAAGCCTTTTCCGTAAAGGAAAACAAGCAGCTGTTAGCGCAAGAGCAAAAGACAAAGTTAAAAACAGACCCTTCTGGAGTGAGAAAAAAAACATCAGTGTGTTATTTGTTAGTTGAATTTATTTGATATTATTTAACTGTTTTTTTCTTCTTTCCGTTAAAATCATGCTTCACACTGAAAAAAAAGAAGAGTTTTTAACTTAAAATGTGTTAAAGCAGTTCAGCATTTATGAAATTAGATAGCCCCAGCTACTTATAAAAGACCTAAAGTTATAGATTGGCTTAGTTTCTTGAAAACTTTATTTTTTCAGCAATTAACTACTTGATTGCATCCAGAGTCAGGGTTATTTATAAATAAATCTTATATATCAAAGCATACAGCAGACTAAATATTTTAATTCAGAATTAGAAATTTCAGCACTGTAATATCTCATCAGGCTATATTCAAAATTTCCCTAAAATCTGAGATTTCAGAAAAATATTTTCTTACAGCCATTTTAGCAAGATATAAAGGAGCAGGTAATAACAGGGAGTGTCAGACTGCAAAAGGCTTATAGCATGCCAAGAAATGTATTAAAAACACAAGTTACGTAGAGTGCAGTCACATGCAACTGTATTTGTTTCATATTGCAATGTAAAATATACCATTCCTGAATGAAGTCAAGAATGCAGCTATCAGTTCTCCAGGGCAGGTATCTTCATATTTCTTTGGCATAATCTATAGAATTGCAAATTATATATATGACATAGGGTTAGTAATAAATTAATGTATCACCTGGGGCAAGAGTCTCTGTTCCTGTTAATCATAGCGGATATCATGAAGATTTTGCGCATACCATTGAACATCAGGTACTAAACTTATGCAGCTGAATTAAGATCTTGGTTCTAGTGTTGTTAGTTCATTACAGTCAGAGGACCTTTCAGAAAGCACTAATAATTCAGGCATTTAATGCAGATTCTTAATATTAGAACATACCAACACTCTCCAGCAATAGAAGCCTTGGCCTAATGACACTTGGTATTTTGAGAAAGTAACTGTAGATATTCATTCACATCAAACCAATGAGGTGTCCAACAAACATTTACTCGCCTAGCAAACCAAGATGCAAAATGAACCATATTAACTCACCTTCAAGTATTTTAACTATTTCTTTGAAGAACTGACACCCTCAGAAGTGCAGGCAATGTGAAAGACGCTTACAATATTCTTTCTCTTCTGCTGTAAACTGGGTTGCCTTTAGCAGGTCACAATCACAGGAGGGATCTGACCAATTTATACTGGCAAAATAAACGAACCAGAATTAACCTGTACTCTCACATAAAGTTTTGCCTTTTTTTCAGTATAACAATACTGCAGATGCATGAGTTCTAGATTAAGAGATCAAGTATTTTCTTTTAAATGAAAACATTTTTTAAAAATCCTCTAGTATCATCTAAACAGAGCAGGCATCATTAGGATACTTTTCCCATTTGCTGCTAAGGTTAAATCCTGTCCATCCCTGCTTGACTGAAACAGGACTGTAATGCTGTACTTGCGGAGCTCCCAAACCCCTTGTCTCTCGGTACATGAGTCCTTAAGCCATCCAACGGTTGCAGGCTAGAAGCTGGATCACATCGCAGTTGTATCACGGTCAATGTTGAGGAAGCAGATTCCAAAGCTGGAGAGCGTCCCCCTGCCTAGGCCTGGGACACCAGCTGCCCCAGGACAGCTGTAGCCCCAGTGCTGCTACAAGACTCACCACGTCTATCACGTGGGGCTCCCAGAGAGGAGCCTCGTGTCTGACTAAAGTCCACTTGGCTGTGGGCCGCCCTTGCGATGGCGAGGCGTCCCACCACGGCGGAGTCCCCACCTCTATCCAGCGACTGCCGGACAAGTTGCATCAGCTCCACGATTAGGATGAGACTAGTCCTCACTGCTACCATTTTCCTGAAATGTTTTTTTTTGACCCAAATGCAATCTGATTTGCCCTGCACTGGCAAGAGGATTTGTGCTGACATGGACAGACAGTGGGAACATGAAGCCTGTGTGGGAGACATGGTGCAGCCACCTTTTTCAGAGGTGGGAAAATCTCAGCTCAGCATGATCCAAGTACGAAACTTGCTTTGAACCAGGAAAGCTGCTCCAGCATGCCACCACACCATTCACTACAGCCTCTGTGGCATAGAGGTCAGGGTCTCTTGAAAGAAGGAATCTTAAATGGAATATGGTTATGTTTAAGCAGTATTTTGAATTTATTCTGTGTTCAAAACTCGACTAACCAAACTGTTTACTTACACACAATTAACAAAGCTGTGTAACTCTGTTAGTTGTAGCAACGCTGAAGATTTAACTTTAGACTCAGAAACTGCAGCTCCTTAAAGAAATAATCAGCTTCCTATACTACAGCAGATTGTCAGGATATTGAGAGTCAAAGGATAGTTGGAATAAAATTCCATAAAGCACACAGAATGCCAGCTGTTAAATTCTCAGGTTTTCACTGATGTGCTCTATATTTACAACTGGCTTCAGGGGAGGTTTTGTAGTTCCCTGCATCAAAGGCCAGGCCAGAACTATAAATCCACTTCTTTGTGTGGGTACAATTCATCAATTTCTATGCTGAGGAAGTAGGAATTTCTATGTATAAAATCAGGTAGGTAAAAAACATATTTTCCTTTAGTAAAATGTGCTACAGTACACAGAATACCTCCAGGGAAAAAAAAATACAGACTTCAGTAATATGGAAATAAGTAAATATGCTTGATGACCGATTCCCAGTCGTGAAGTGTAACAGTTTCGTTCCTTCATGACAAAGCAGGTACTGATAAGGGATGAAGCAAATTGCTTCCACAGAAATGTAAAAGTTATATATCCATACATTTACTTCCCCCAACAGTTTTTCACCTTATGGAACTTGCAGAAAATTTTAGTCTACAATTATGGAGGCATTTCAGCTGTATGCTTAAAATAAAAATCAAATCTATTTTTCCTCTCCAGAAAACAGCCAAGAACATACCAAAAATTAATTAATTAATTAGGAATGAGAAGCATATAATGCCATGTTAGCTGAAAGTATTCAATTTTCAGTCTGGAAAATAAAACATGATAAATATGGAATGTTTCTGCTCAAGCTCTTTTATTTAGAAGTGGCCTGACTAGTTTGAAAAATAAGAGATCACGCACCAATCTACTCTTCAGGAGGAGTTCAGATAGCTGAAAAATCCCAAAAGAAGAAGAAAGATCAGACTAACCACACGAGGTACCTATATTAGTTGTGCAGAAAAAGAATGATCACATCCACTGAAAGAGT
>NW_010583649.1:121311-137293 GCF_000705375.1 Tinamus guttatus | reverse complement strand
TGCGGAGGCCTCCCCTCCACAGCTGTCCACCTTCCCTGTTGCAGCAGTGCATGGGACAGCCTGATGCAGAACCAGCTCCAGGGATTAACCCAAAAAAGAGAGGGCTGTAACACACACGGTTCCTTGGTGAGCACCAGCAGCTGGGCCACCTCAGGGACACACCAGTGCTTGTGCCACCGCTGGGATGTGGTTTGGTGGCCATGGCCAGGGCCACGTAGCTCCTGTCAGCTCATGCTGCTCAAGCTGGGGCTGCCCATCCCTCGCTCCGACACCTGCACGTGTGCAAGTGGGTACTGTGGCTACATCTGAAAACCCGAACCCCATAGTCTGCAGCCAGACTGTGATCTGGACTGGCTCTGCCACCAGTCACACTAGACCCAACCAAGGGGTAAAAACGTGCAGCTGGGGCAAGGTGGACGGTGAGGTTTGAGCAGTTTTGGATCAGTATAAAGTGAAATCCAACTCGTCAATAACCATGGACCAGGGCTATCTCTCACTGAGATGTTGGACTTAGCCCTGCTTGGAACACACCCTCATACATCTTTCTGCATTCCTACAGCACAACCTTTTTGTCATTTCAAAAAATCTATGAAAACGAGGTTCCATGTTCCCTCAGCAATGGTTTGAGCACATCTGTGATGCGTACATAACCCCAGTTCTTAGCCCTGGTTAAGGGGTTCACACACACACATCCCCAGGAGATGTCTACACTTCCAGACTAGTAGCTGTTCTCAGCCCTTTCGCTCCTGCTCTGCACTATGAAGCTACATGGTAGAGCATAAACATTGAGGTCACTGTATAGGGTTAGAAATTGCAACCACAAACTTGATCCTGATCGGGTAGTTCTGCAGTAAGAGCAGAAAGAGGAGAGGAGGACTTGTATTCCAGCTCCAGAAGTGTTCATAGTGTTGTTCAATATAACGATGCAGGAATTCTTCTGTAGCATTGTGTTGTAGGAATACAATATATTAGGAACATATTTGAGATTATTCCGAAAGTTTTATATTGGCTTGGCAGTAGTGACAACTGAATATCTGAAATATCACTTAGATAAATTGGGGAAAACACTTATTGCATGTTTAAGTGAGTATATATAACGGCACATTACTAGATTGATTATGTATTCCTGATTTATACTTCCCTGCACTGACTGTTCACTATGATAAAAAATACTGTTTTTTTTCCCTGCACTGCAGGTGGATTAGCTTCACTGGGATTTATATCAAGCACCCTCTACACCCTCAAGATAAAATTTAGGCAGAATAGACCTTTTTTTTTTTAGCTGGTGAGCTTGTGGGGATCTGGACAGAGTTTGGGAGATGAGCAGGAGTATGGATAAGTGCTGGCCTAGGATGGCAAAGGTGCATTAAAGCAGTGGTAGTTATAAGTAAAGAAATGGAAGGGGCTTGAAAACTTGTGAAATAAATGGAAGACATGATCATTTGATTTTTTTTTTCTATAAAGTAATTAAGACTATTTTCCTAGATTAGGCTTAGAGCCTCCACACTATGTATGGCTAGTCCTGAAGTCGCAGAGGTACAAGGGTATTTGTGTGCCACGTGTCTCTAGAATAAAGATCTTGTAATTTGTTTGTATTGGTGTAATGAAGAATAACAAATAATGCATAATACATGCAATGGCCAGTGATGTCTTGGTTTTTCTATTATTAAAAATATGACAAAAGTTTTTTTCTTTATAAGTAGTATCCTCAGTTTTATTGCAGGGGGGTCAGAAAATCTTGTAATACACTCATTCTGTGCTGCAGTCTGTGCTAGCATTTTAATTGTTAACAAAGTCAGAATATCTGAATTTGGTGCCCCATGAAGTATAAATCTATTAAATGTTAGCTCAGCAAAAATAAAGAAATTGATTATATTCTTTAAACATCTGTTAGCAAACATCTACCTTTCCAAACATACATGATTGTATGTATTATGTATCTATGTATTTCACCTTTCATATTTTTTTTTCATTTACGCTGTACTATCAGTCTTCCAGATTCCCTCTGGTCCCCTTTAAAAGCCTGTAAAAGCAAGTCCGACTTACATGTCAGACTTAATTCTGACTATTTCTGACTATTTTTTTCTGTCTATTTTTTTTCTGACATATCGTTTAGGTTTTTCTTTTCTGCAAAATTTTCAAATATGCAAACAGTAGATGAAGCATTCTGTAGGTACTCCATTAGCACTCCGATCCATTCAAAAAATCCCCATATCACAACATCTCAATTCTGAGTAATGCTATGGAACCAGACACAGTAGACAAATTGACTGAATAGCTGTGTGGTTATTTTTAATATAATTTTGGTGTATAATGCAATGTATATCAACATAATGTCCATTAAGATTCAAGCAGGTCTATTCTTTCAACGCTTCCAGGCACAGAGCTGACTTTTGCTTACCTTGCTGTCTTTCAAGTCCACTATGTCCTTTCCAGGAGGCTTGCTCTCCATGCAGTCAGTCCCCAGCTTTTGTCACTATATCTGTTCCTTCCTTCCCAGGAGGAAAACTTGGCATTTGTCCTGGCAGAATTTAATAGGGTTCCTGTCAACCCATTACTGCAGCCTGTCTATACCCCTCTGGAAGACAGACCTTGAGTGTATTGACTAGTCTCCCAGTTTGATACTATCTGCAAGCTGGGTGAGAATGCACTGTGTTGCCTCTTCCTGCAGGTCATCGAAAGAGATGTGCAGCAGGACCGGACAGTTTAGATTCTGTGGTGCCTCACTAGTGCCTGGCCACCAGGAATGGAGCCTGTTATTTTTTTTCTTATTAGTAGCAGTATAAAAACTCCAGTGCTCAATGACATCTCAGAAAACCCACCCAAGATTTTAGTCAAAAGTCCACTGGTTCCACATGAAACTTAAGTGATGACATTTATGGAGAATACTTCAGTCTCCTAGGCACAAGTTATGTTTCACTGAAATTTCTGTTCATAGGCTAAAGTAAGTAAAAATTCTGTGTAGTGTATAAGCTAGAGCCTCCTCCTTTTCTTCATCTCTGTAATACTCTCAGTTAATTTAACATATAAGAACAGTTAAAAGAAGTGTTCTCAATCCAATTTCCATTATAAATCGAATTGCATAAAAAATACCATCAGATTATTTTGTTATGGCACACTATAACTTGCCGTGAGGAAAACCACACTAATAAGATGCATATTCCAACCAGGATCAGGCATCTACCAAGAGCTGGAAATGCACAGTACTTGCTGTATGCAAAAATAAAAACAATATTTAATAGCAGCTCTGCTCTCCACCTCTGAATATGTGGAAAATCTTAGGTTGTGGGTTGTCTGGGTTACTTCCTTTAAAGCTACAGACAGAGCAGAGACAAAGCTCCCCCGAATGCCTCATATGAAAGTAAAATAATTATGTATCCAACAAATATCTATGGAGACAGAATTTTCTTTAAGGAAATAATCTCCAAGGAATCTTTATGAATATACTTACAGAAAAGAAAGGCACAGGCAAAGTGAGAAAGGAAAATGAAGGAGGGCACTCTGATGCAGCCTGCAGTATATTGCTCTCTTTCTTTTAAGGCATCTCTCCTGATATCCACAGCTAATATGAAACAAAAACCTATGTAATGAATACATTGACTTTCTGCTTCTCTGTGAGAGAAGTGACAATGTAAGTATTTTGTCCTCTTTGTTTGATAAGAATGGAGATGGAGGAGGGTAGAAGTGAAGTTTTAGCATCAGACTCTTGTATATTCCCTGTCCCTTTTTTTTCCTGATGCAAAAACCCTTGTTAGGGCTTGTTTCTTAGTCAATTTCCAGCATTGCCCAGGCTTTTCCTGCATTCTTCATGTGCATTAGCCAAAAGAAGCCAGAATCTACTGCAAATGAACAATGAAAGATATTAACCAACTGTAAGTAGGTAATGTAAGTAATGTGTAAGGATTATCCTGATGGATCTTAGAGCAAATGTCAGAAAATAACCTCATGGTCAGAGTTCCAAAGATGATAGATCAAGCTCCAAACCAGCACATTATGTGAATATCTGAGGACTGGTCTTTACTGCGGGAGACTTCTGGGTGCAATAGCATTATTTTTGCAGTCTTCTGTAACAGATGTACAAGATCTACTCCACTAGATGTTTCCCTTCACAAGGTCTGAATACCAATTTGCAGCTTTGCATATTTGCAAGCTCCAGAGAGTACCCAGAGACAACTTGATGCAGGACCAGCTAGCTCAGCATTGGTGAGCGCTGAACACACTTTGGAGCTATCCAGTTTGGAACTGTCCCAATTAACTGGGCAGAGGTTCAGATGCCCTAACACTCACTCACCTTGACCACCCAAGGCAAATGTTCACTAAGTGCAATGAGATATTTTGAGCCTGGAGGTACTATCTCATATCTGCCACCTCCTCATGTGTATCTCACCTTATGGCAACTAAAATAGCACTAGAGGCCTATAGCAGTAATTGAATCCCACCTTTAGTCTTTTCAGTGTTTATCTGATGATTGTGACCATGGTCACAAATCTGTAACCCAGGGCCTGAAACTACTTCCTACACACCTTCCATTCCATTTCTTTCTGCCAACAGCACATATGTGGGAATCTCCCCCAAATCTTCAACAATAAAGACTGACACAAAGAATCCACTAAGTTTCTCTGCTGTGGCTCAATCTTCACTGAGCACTCTTGTTGTATCCTTGTCATTAAGCAGTTCTACTAATGCCCTGACTTCCTTCTTTTGATGAGTTTAAGGAACATTTTGCTGTCAGTTTGAACATTAAAAGCATCAGTTTGAGCAAGGTTTTCTTCAGGTTCACTTTTAGTTCTCAATTTCCTGCTTATGCTCAACCAGAAGTGTTGAAGGCTTGCTCTTATCCTCACTGAGAAAATCTTTTTTTCCTCTTTCTTTTTAAATTGTTCCCTATGCTGGTCTTCCTGGCTTTTCTACAAATACACAGGGTTTTAAATCAAACTGCTATTTATTTATTTATTAATTGTGGCAGAGTTTACCTAGACTTCTGTTACATTATGCGTTAAGGCTCATACAAAATTACCTAAATTTGCTTAATACTATAACCTTTCAATACCACAGTACAATTCTAAGTGTAATCTATAGGGGACACTTGCCTAATAAACAGAAAATTACATCCCCAATGGGTTGTCTTCCTAGGAAGCAGAAAAACATACAACTTTTAAGTTGGATTCCTTTTTAAGAAGTTCTTAGCTAGCATAGAAGAGCCCCTTCTAGTTAATTTAGCTATTTACAAATTTTGAGAAGGCCAGTTCAAAACACTGATTGTTCTCTCTTAAGAAATCTCAATTAAGCCTTCATTACTTTGCAAACAAACAAACTAAGAACAGACCTATTTGGCCCCTTCTTGCTCAGAAATCCTCCTTCAACTGCTCTCTGGGCAAAACTGACGTGTATTTGACATACTCACATACTCACTTTGTTGCCTTTTATCAGACTAATTCTGCATACTTTCAAAATAATTCTGAATTTGAATGAAGTCATCCAACACTTAGAGTCACCTGCAATCTTAATAAGATTGTCACTCAGATTGTTAATAAGAACACAGAATAAAAAATCATATCCAAGGTGGGTTCTAGAAGAACCCTACCAGTAAAACCAACAGATCACAAAATTAAAAAATTGGTTTGAAATTATGTGTACGAACATATTATTTATTATATTAATAATTTCCCTGTTGTCTTCCAAGTGTTTGCAAATAGTTTGATTATTTTTTGAGTTGAAGTTAAATTGATAAATTTATTATTTCCTAACTACTATTCCCCTGCCTTCTTCTATTTTAAAGATAGCTGTTATTTTTGTCCTTTCCCAATCATATATAACTCAACCAACTTTCATGAATTCTCAAGCAATAGCTAATTTGACTACTTCACCTAATTCTTAAAGAATCCCAGGCAAAGTCAATCTGGTCCAGCTCACTTGAGAACGTTTCTTAACACTCTCTTACCGTGTTCCTTCTCTGTTCTAGATGGTAATGCAATTAATTTTGCTAGTCATTTGTGTGAACTGACATAAAAAATGTTTTAAATATATGGACTGTCTTGAAATCGTCCTGTCCCATTGCCCACATGACTCTCTAATTCTGTCACTGAATAACTAGACAAGTTGTTCATGACAAAGGTGGTTTGCATGGGTGGTTTGGTCTAATAATTGTAGTAGATGAATTCTTTTCTTCTTTCACCATTAGTGAGAAACTTTTAGCAGGACTGACTTCCTATCCGCTCTAGAATTCAAGACTGTATTAAATAGTCTTATCCTGTGAGTTAGCATAGTAAGTAAGTGTATGTTTTGCCAATTAAGTCAATACTATGGTCATGTATTAAGTTATCTTACTCGCCTTGTGCATTTCCTATATTTTTTCATACTTTAACTTGGTTTGTCATTATTCATTTATTTATTTTTTAAAGGAAATGTCACATTTGCTTTGTGAACTTGAAATAATCAAACACCTATTGAATGAGATGTTATGTTTAAAATTAAGTCTCAGCATGCCATTTATTTCATATTCTTTCTCTTTGAGCAAGATTTTTTCTTTTACATAATTTTTATTTTTATTTTTTTTAACGTTATTCATTAGGTGAGCAGAAACTGAGAACAGAAAAAAAATAGGAAGAAGTCTTTTTCAAACTTCTATGCCAATCCCATGTTTCTGTTCACTGTGGTGGAGTCAATTGTGCCTTTATCTATCATTGTTGACTCAAGACCAGAACACTTAAGATATTGTCCCTGAAGGCATTTGCAAATGTATTTTAACTGGCTTCCCTCCATGACAAGGACATATACTTGGACATATACTTTTTTTTTTTTTTTTTTCTTTTAAGCACTTATAGCCCCAAAGTGAAGCACTAGCAGATGTGCCCTACCTAGTTGTCTTTGACTGCACTTGATAAAAATTCCACTGGTCCTGACATATGTAAACCGATGCTTAGATATCTAGCCAACTGGAACCTCTGACTTAGACCGCATCTAGAAATAGCTTGTACAGAAATAATCCCATAAATCACCTGACACAGCCAAGAGAATGACCCTGTAACATTAAGAGATTTTTACTACTTGCGTACACTGTTTAGCAAGAACTCAATCTACTTTCAACTCAGAGATCACCCTCATGATTTCTTGTGTGCTACATTATACAGTTATTATATGATTATATTATATGATTATATGATTTCATTGCCCCCTCAACTGTCACAAAAATGCCATTTCCTGTTTTCATAAATTTAACCTTTTAATTTGATAGGGTCAAAGCAGTTTTCAGCTAATATGTCTGTGGCTGACACAGGCCCGACATGACGAGGAGCTCAGCATGGCTGGGACTGCATCACTTACTAATGGTCCTGGGTTGAAATTCTGTTTCCCTCTACTCCCAGATAAATCCATGCCTGGCTAAAGTATCTCTATAGAGGTGTCATGGGAATGTTTGCTCAGGGTTTCTGAAGTTTAATTTAGAATATGAAATAAATCATTCTTGAAGGCAGGGAAATATAATGGAAGTCCCTATTCATTGTTATTCTGGAAACACAGAATATATTAGAAAGTATAGCTTCTGTCTATGGATAGAAAGCAGTTTATATATAAAACCCTGATCTTGTCTCTGATACTACAGAAGAGAAAAATCGCATCAATCTTGATATTTCATAGTTGCCCAAAGACCTAGGACCTCCAAGCTCTATCCATTTCTTTGTGACGGAGAAAGTTGGAGTAATGTATAGCTGGGCAGGTTGGGTTGGAGCAGGCAGAACAAGAATTACAGCAATAGCATTACTGAGTTGTTATGTACATGTCTGAGTGGTTCCAGTAAAATATGTTGCATCTGTAAATCCACTCACATCTTGGGACTGACTCGTATGTTTTTTTTTCCTCCCAAGTCTGTCCGAGACAGCTACAGCAGCTGATTGTAGTAGGAATGGATATTCCCCTAATTGTGTTTTTATAAAACTTTATTTCTGTAATCATTGTGTTGTGAAACTGACCAAAAAGGAGAATTTCCATTTCACTGGAAACACTTCTCTTCCCCTCACTCTCTCCCCCCCGCCCAAACCTAATTTGGACCAGAACCCAAATATTTCGAAATTTCTAGTGAACTGAATTTCTGAGAATATCCTTCCAAAACTGTCCACATGAATATCAACTGCCACATCAGTTTACCTGACCAAGATCCCAAGCCTATGGCCAAGGCTGGAGCGGAGATCCCAGATGCTTTGCTCCTTCATTTTGAAGCTGCTGCAGTCCATCTGCTGAAGTTAGTGAGGGCAAAGGGTCTGGCTTCTGTTAGGCAGCCAGCAATCCAGCCCAGCCTTGGAGTCCACTGAGGCTTGTCAGAGCTTCATTTCTGAGTATACATTTCAGATTCAGTGAATTGTATCTGTCTCTATTTTTTAAAGTCTGACAGCCTTATTTTATTAATCACCAGAGCCGATCAGGGGCTGACTTGTGGGAAAGCTGCTCCGCAGAGAGGGATTTGGGAGTCCTGGTTGACAGTAAGTTATGAACCAGCAATGTGCCCTTGCAGCCAAGAAGGCCAATGGGATCCTGGCCTGCATCAGGAGGAGTGTCACCTGCAGGTTGAGGGAGGGGATCCTGCCCCTCTGCTCAGCTCTGGTGAGGCCATACCTGGAGTATTGGGTGCAGTTCTGGGCTCCCCAGGTCAAGGGGGATCTGGAACTTCTAGAGACAGACCAGAGTAGAGTGGCAAAGATGATTAAGGGACTGGAGCATCTATCTTGTAAGGAAAGACTAAGTGAACTGAGCCTGTTTAGCCTGGAGAAGAGAAGATTGAGAGGAGATCTGATGAACATCTACAAACACCTGAGGGGAGAATGTAAAGGGGCTGGGACTTACCTCTTCCCAGTGGTGCCAGCAACAGAACAAAGGGTAATGCATACGAATTGAAACACAGGAAACTTCATCTCCATATGAGGAAGAACTTCCTTACTGTGAGAATGACAGAACACAGGGATAGGCTGCCCAGAGTCTCCTCTGGAGGTCTTCCAGACCCACCTGGACACCACCCTGTTCCATGTGCTCTAGGTGTCCCTACTTGAGCAGGGGTGTTGAACTTGATGATCCCTAGAGATCCCTTCCAACCTCAACCATTCTGTAATTCGGTAGTCCTTCTCTGCATCCATTGAGGTTATCTATGCTATTCTATAAGTGCACTGACACTGTACAAGGATATTAGCACTTCCTACTTCTATGCATAATCCTTTATCTAATCCTTTATATTTATGAAATCTTGCTGCTTTCTTCCAAAAATCTCTTCTTTATAGCAAGCCATATAACGCACCCTATAAGGCTGGATGTAGCTGGGTGCTTTTGAGGCAAAGAGGGCACTGCTGTTGGGGAAAAGAGAAACTGTGCCATAAGAGAAACAAGCCAGTCCTTGCATTTGGAGGTCCTAATAGGACCCCCTGAGTATCACTGGGAAAGCCATATGTAGTCATCCGTTCTTGACTCCCTTTTTAATCTTGTACTAATTCCTATTCCCTCTGTTTTAATGAAAACACTTCTACTGCACTGCTTAGTAAAACAGGACCAGTCAATAAGCTCATTCACTGGTCCCTAAATCACCCACAGCATTTAAGGCATTGCTTACTGTAGATTTGGAATGAGTCAGCAAGTCCAATATAATGCCAAGAGACTGACACCTGCCAGGGACTGCTCCTAGGAGACAGTATAGAGGTGACTAACCCAGGTCTGGCTCCTTCCTCTTACACAGCCCACCAACACTATCCCAGCAGACTCTGGATCCCCAAGCAGTTGCCACACTACATGTCAAAGTATGCAGTCCATGCTCTCAAATTCAAGCTATGAAAACACTGGTTTGGCAGACTGGAACCCAAGCCTTCACACGATTTTAGACACCATGTAGAAATAATCATTATGCTATACAAGTGCTGGATGGGGACCCAGAGGAAACCCACGGCCAAAAGCTATGTAGTTAGGGCATTGCCCATCTGTGACTAGCTCTGTTTAATGTAGTAGTACAAATGTACCCATGGTCATCTGCCTTCTTGGACTCAGTCTAATTAATTTCCATATTTTAAAACTCACTAGAGTGAAAACAAGGGTTTTATTATTATACTCTGTCTGAACATCTAGCCCATGTAACCCCACTAAAAGCCTGCTTTCAGCTAATGCACTCATCTTTTAAATGGTGCTTTATGAAAGCTTCTGACAGCTCTCCTCACAGCTAGTCTTCTCCAGCCACAGACCCTCCACCTTCAATAAAGACACAGCCTTTGGAGATCACACTGTACAAGAGTATACCGTTGGGATAATAAATACTAGAGCAGCTGTTCTCATTGTCTCAATTGCTTCTTTCATTTACTGCATCTTACATCAAAGCCTGGCTTTCTGGACCCTGTTTCATGTAAAATAAAACCATTACATTTATATTGGTATTCTGCACCAACTTTTCCCAGTATTCTCAAATCCCACTTCTCTTTCTCCACTCCTAATTGCACTGCTCCGCACCACGTCAGCTTTGTATCATAACAAGCTTCAGCTTCCCTGAAAATAATTCACAGTTCACTCCTGTGTTTAAAAAGTTAACCTCAAAGATCTCCTGGAGAAAAGTCTGGTTGCTTGTCTCTGCACCATCAAGCACTATTCCTTTAAAGAGTGCCTTGTCTCATTGGCTCCTTTGTTATCAAAAGTCTGTTAACTTGTTCCATATTGCATGGGGAGTGGGAAAGAATCTTCCTTTTCCCCTTCTGTCTCTCCCTCTCATCCTTTTTGTTTGTTTGTTTTGTTTTTAAACTTTCTTGCAGACATAGGTTTGAAGGGCCCCTTTGAGTAAGTATTTTAAAGGAAAGAAGAGAGCAAAGGTATTTGTCAGAAAGATTAGGCGATACTCTGAATTTTGTGGTTAAAATAAAATCTGTTGCTGTTAAAATAAAATCCGTGAACTTCTAATGCTAGAAGAGAGACACTGCTCTCAACTCTGCTGTTTAGTAACAAGGCTCTAAGTGGCCACAACACAGGGCATGTTGTCATACCTATAAGTGTAACATTCTCTGAGGAAGTTGCAGCAAGAATTGCAGCATCTGAACTCAAGCAGAGAGGCAGCTCACACAAAAGTCCAACTCTGAGCACAGTGATAAGTCATTATTATGGCCCCCTGACAACACTGGAGCTTAGTTTCAGCAGCTCTCTGGATCTGATTTGAAAATGCCACATCCAAGAATGGTCTCAATGCCTAACAATCAAAGCAGGACTGAGAAGTGTGGAGAACAATAAAAAAGTCTCATGGCAGTGGGAACAGAAGAAAAAGAAACAAAAAACCTTTTAGTTCCAGTTTCATTTATGGAATATCTATCACATTTCCAAGCCAGTTTGGCCCAGGAGTTACTAAAACAAAAGAACTAGGCTTACAGATATAATCAATATTTATTACTTATAGAAATATATCACATAGAGTCTAATCCCCATCTATTCCCATTGAGTGGCAATCATCACTTTTTTTTCCCTCCCAGTTAAGACTGTTGCAAAAGTAAAAGTTAAGCCTAATGGGAGCATTTGTCATTGAGCTAAACAGGAAAAAGTATTGCTGTTAAACAGCGCTTTGGTTATTAGCAGAACGAGCTAATGAATGCTATTAGTTACAGTTGTACTGCTTATTTCCTCTTGCTGCTTCATTCACAAGTCTTGCATTTTTGCAAAGTTGGGAATGATAAACAGCTGCAGTGTCCTGGGCCACAAGCTGGAACTGCTTCTTTCAAGGCACATGAAGCTGATAAAATCAACATCAAATGTAGGCAGGCCAAGCCTGAAGTATACTCAGTTGTTCATTTTTGACCTAATTACACCCGATTACAGCAGATAAGTTGATTCTTACTGATATCAGTAGAGTAGATGTACTGAATCACTTAGTAATTTCTCCTGCCATAATAACCTAGATCACCATCATGTTGCTCAAAGATTAGAGTGTCAATTTTCCTCTCAACAAGAATGATTTATTTCCCTCCCTACATATTTCCTAGACTCTTTACAGCATTCAGATACAGACCACTCATCCTTTATCCTCCAAATGTTGTAGCACTACCCTCCAAAGTACAAATTTTGGTAAGATAATTTTCTTTCTTCCTGTTTTTAATATTGACATTTCATTTATCTTCTCTATAAGAGTCTTTTGTTCACTCTGCCTCTCACTGCTGCCAGCTGAGTTCATTGTTATTACCTCTTTTCCCCTTCCCCAATACTTAAGTATCTATGGATATAATACAAGTCCCTCTGGACATCAGCCATGAAACTTGACTCTGCTCTGCTGATGCATCTCTTATGCTTTTCAACTCTGAAAAAAAAAAGTTCAGCTATTCCTCTTTCTATCCTTAAATTACTTCTCATTTTGTTATTAAAAAAAATCTTCAGACCACAATCTAGCCTAATAATACATTTTTAATGCCATGAGCTATTCAGAGAAATGTTTCCCTTATTTCTGCAAATGCATGCTATTAGTTTAACAGCATACTGGCCATTTGTAAGCACCAAAGAGAGCAGAACAGCTTACTTTCTTCTATGAAGAAGAATTATCTATCAGAATAAATAGAATTATTTATTTTAAATCAAGCCTGGGTAATCAGGAAGGATGGGACTTCCCTTTTCTGTTTCAGAGACAGAACTGTAAGAGTTCTGTATTGAAATGAAATACTATCATAACTATTACAGTATTCTTTCTTCAAACAGCTCTGTCTCTTAAGCAAGAAAGAGTGATCACATAGCTAGGGGTCAAGCAAATCACAGACACCAAGCTGGTTAAAGAACAAATAGTTTATAGCTGTTAGTACCTGTAATTTTTAGCAGGTCTCAGAACTCCCTGTTGCTAATATTATGGTATGACCTGATAATTTTTCCCATTGGGACAAAGATGATGTTGGTCCTTTATCATCTTTCTCATAATCTGTGCTATTAATACACACACATAATACTTTTATTTATTTCACAGGATTGAGCAACTTCATCCCAGTGAGCTACTTAATTCAGTGGGCTGGCAAGTATTCTGTTTGCTGGAATGATAAATAACAAACCGAGCTCCAAATTCAGCAAAATTCATGGCGTGGCCTCTGATTATGATCATGGCAGAGTCTGGGAGTGGAACAAGAGCAGCTCTGCCAAACTCTGTCTTGTGACCAAGGCCACAGCAGGGCATTCAAATGAGGACCTTGTCTCTCCATCCCAGCCACTTGCTGGTTATCACCTTATTTTTCCTTTCCAAAACTTCAAAAGTTCCACAGGAACTTAAGGAATTTTTTTTTTTTTAACAGTGAGGGTGACAGAGCACTGGAACAGGCTGCCCAGAGAGGCTGTGGAGTCTCCTTCTCTGGAGATCTTCAAAACCCGCTCGGACGCAGTCCTGTGCCACGTGCTCTAGGTGACCCTGCATGTGCAGGGGGTTGGACTGGATGACCTCTAGACGTCCCTTCCAACCTTAAGCATTCCATGATTCTATGAAAAACTAATCCACATGATGGGCTTGTAGCAACTCTGACAATTACAGGGATGGAATTATGAAGTACATAGAGCTTTTCTCTGCTAAAGTGGAAGGTCTTAGAAGGAAAGCATTTTAACCTTTTCAGCTTTGGTGTTTCAGTTCATTGCTCCTCCTTTTCTACCAAGGAAGGTTTGTCCCATCACATGCCCACTAACACTTTCCATATGGCCAGTTATATTTGATCGGCATCTGACCTCCAGGAAAGATATGGAGTTTCAAGGTAGGATACTGCTATTTAGTTTTCCATTGCTTCTCCATTACAGAATAGATCTTTAGATTCCCCAAAGCAAAGAGAAATCCTGGATCAAGATTCAGGAACTAAATCAAGGTGGGCGATAGTAATAAACAGAAAAGTCTATAAAACAAACACCATCCTCACCCTGGGGGAAAACAAAAAAGTTTACACAAGTATAAAAGCAAGGCATAAAAGTCTTTTTTTTATGGTTATTGCTATAAGGTCACTCATCACTAACAAAAGTGTAGAGAAAGCCTTCCTCTGTCCAGAGAAGAGTCCTGTGATGTACAAAGTTCTGAAAAAAAGATAGTAGCTGATGGTGGCTTGCTTTGATTAAGTCAGCCTGTGAGCATGGAGCTCTTGCTTCTAGGCAGTCTTCAAAAATGACATTCCTTCCACATTCCTCAGAGAGTACCCTTTGCTGTCAGGCTATTACACTACAGTAAGACTTTCTACTGAACTTGCTCACTTACTGCTTGTTGTTGTGAACACTCTTTTAGTGCTTACAATCAATTGGCACTACCATGCATTTTCGTTTTTGATGTTCTGCATATATTAATCTTCCTTCTAGAGTTCAGCTCATCTCTGCACAGAAATATCTCAGTCCTCCAGCTGAAGGCAGTAATTACCGTTCTTACGGCCTCTGTATCTTCAGTCATCACAAATGCCTAAGGAAATTTCAGACTCTTGGACTAATCCAAATTCCATTTTCTTTCATACAGCTGTCCTGATGTAGTAAGTTTTCCAACCACTTTTATTGTGAAGTCTCTACAATGTGATCTGCCTCCAACACTAACACAGCTGTAATGTCGAAGTGCAGATTCCTTGCATTCTCCAATGCATTTATCCTCATGATACCTTTCTGATGCAGCTTTATCTCCATTTGTAGTCGGGGAATTTAGGCTCTCAAAGGGTGTTAAAACACCCTGTAGTCCGTTGCCACTGCAGACACTTTTGATGACTGCTTAAACTAGAACATCTAAACATAAGCAAGTTGGATCATGAGTTTGTCACTGAAGATGACAGAGGAAGACGTTAGCAATTCAGGGGATGAAACAAGAGCATTATGAAGCTCAAGACACCAATGCAGTTAAATTTGTTGGATATATTTTCCTATAATGTTTGCATCTTTTCATTCAGGAAAAATTGCTTGACTTCAAGAGTAAGCTGACTTATCTTGCAGACCAAAGGAAGACTGTTCCTTTCCCTTCCATATGTATATGTAAAACACAGTTAGTTCCAGAAAGAGAGAACTGCACCCATGCAGCAGAGAGGAAAATGCAACTCTGAATTATTTTCTTACAATCAACATATTATCTTAGGAAGGAAAAAGAAGAGAATGGTAATTTTCATAGATGGCTTACTTTTGTATTTGGTTAAGTGTCAAGCAAGCAAGAAGCACATGGTAATGGTGGGAAGTTATTCTTATTGTGCTGTCATTATATAAAAAAAAGAGTTAATAACTGGAAAAGGACAAACATAAATAGATACAAAACCCTGAAAGGGCAAGTGAGGGTTACAGAGTAAAGACATAGGCAACCTCTAAAGAACCTTGAAAACTGATCACTTAATATTTATCATTAACAAGACAAAATATTTGTCATTTAAAGTGTACCACATTGTAAACTGAAACTGGGCAATAAACCATTTCTGGATGCAGCAGTAGTTTTCAGGATTTAACCATTTCTCCCCCATTCTGAGATTGATTTCCATGGGACAGAAGCAACTCAGAGATTCCAGAGCTTCAGCCAGAGAGCTCAGCACAGGGGCATGAACCTCAAAATGCTACAACACAACTGAAAACTATTAGCTCTGCGGCCATTTCCAAAACACAGTGATAGCAGCAGTCTCTCAACTATTTCTCATCATATGATCATATGATTAAGCTGGGCAAAAAAAATCTCTTCCCCCCCTGCCCATCCCCCCCCCCTTTTTTTGTGAAAAATTCTAGGCCTTTTCTGCTGCAAAATCTATAAGAAATACTGTAATACTGTGGCACAGTTAACACAAAGCACAACTACTTTTATTTCAATTAATTCAGCAAGTAAATCTGCAAGTTCTCATCTGGGATAAACAGTTGTGTGCAAAGCTGATTGTTGCAAAGTTTTGCACTTGGGGTTTTATTGGACGTTATTTATATGAAGTCTTTATTATTGGTTAAAAAGAAAATGGCATTTGTTTAGTTTATTTTAAGATATCAATCCCAAGGGCCTTTGATAGGACAAAAAAAAAAAAAACTGAGCCTGAAAAGACTGAAAACT